>JAJJHQ010010498.1:1262889-1287667 GCA_021223825.1 Drosophila ironensis
CAGATTTATATAGATTTGTTTTCTGTTGGCTTTTCGTCATATTCTTGATATTTAAAAGCAAATTCTTGAGCGATTGTTATTACAATATACTCGTAGTTCCCCATGTAATAAGTTTTCTATCATAACCATTTTTTCGTCCTATTGGAGTCTTGCTGTAGAAGCAATCTCTGACTTGACTGTTGCATTGAACCTTGTGATTGGGGGCCCTCCAAGACGGACTTCTTGCTTTGTATAACATATATTGTATTTGCTCCGTTTGCATGAGAAAATCTTGTAGTGCCTCGCCCAAGCCGGGCTTATCTCTTAGCGGAGAACTCTCGTGATTTATTATGGGTGACTGCATCAATTCAGTGAAACAGAGAGCCGACGGCGAGTGCAAAGTCGTCGACTGATAAGCAAGTGGGCCACTCGGCAAAGTGGTAACCGTGAGATTAGCACTGATATCTTATCGCCAGGGATTACTCTGCTAATATACCCCACTAAACTCTCAAGATCCCGGCTCATTCCGCTTTTCTCTGCTATTACAGATGGCCACAGACCTGAAGTTTAACGCCTCGCTGGGCTGCACCGATCCGCAGGCCCATCCCGTGCTGATCATCGGCCAGCTGCGCCACCTTAACCTCCTCAAGTTCGGACACTTGTCGAGCAAGCTGGGCCCGCGCGTCAGCGAGGAAACCTTCCTGAATGCGATCGCCAGCCTGCACCCGGCACCCACCGACAAGACGTCCCTCTACTTGGACCTGGCCACAGTTGCCGCCCTTCCTCTGAAGGCCTCGCGTCACAATACCCCCTCGCGGGCCCATGCCATCACGCGTTTGGTGAAGAACCACGTCCTCAATGTGGCAGAGGAGAGCGTGGTGCTGGTGTGCGAGCGGGAGAACCTCTTCGCCAGCGCCTGTGCCGTGGTGCGAGCCTTTCCGGTCTACTCCCGCAAGACGGGCAACGGCCAGGCCGGCAACAAGTCGCAGTTCAGCTGCGGAGACGGCTCCGACACCAGTCGCAATGTGGTCAACGTGGAGTTCATCGTGATCGACAAGGACGGCGGCGTGGAGAGCTGCCCGCTGACGGAGGACGAGATCAAGTGCATCGACGAGGCCGCTCGCGGCATCCGGCTGGCCGCTCGCATTGTGGACATGCCGTGCAACGAAATGAACGTGGATCACTTTGTTCAGGCCGTGCAGGAGGTCGGCCAGGAGCTGGGCATCGTGCCGCAGGTGATACGAGGCGAAGAGCTACGCGAGCGCGGCTTCGGCGGCATTTATGGCGTGGGAAAGGCCTCTACCGTGCCTCCAGCCTTGGCTGTGCTGTCCTATGAGCCGAAGGGCGCCCAGGAGACGATCGCATTGGTGGGCAAGGGCATCGTCTATGACACCGGCGGCCTGAGCATCAAGAGCAAGACCTCCATGCCGGGCATGAAGCGCGACTGCGGCGGAGCGGCTGCCATTCTGGGCGCCTTTTGTGCTGCCGTTAAATGTGGCTTTAAAGACAATTTGCACGCCATCTTCTGTCTGGCCGAAAATTCCGTCGGTCCTAACGCCACCAGGTAGGGGTAGCCTCTTTTAGTATTGGTCGAAATTCGCTTGTAATAATCCTCTGAATCCTTGCAGACCTGACGATATACACACCCTGTACTCGGGTCGTACCGTAGAAATTAACAACACCGATGCCGAGGGACGCTTGGTCCTTGCGGATGGGGTCACCTTCGCCCATAAAGATTTGAAAGCCAATATTATATTGGATATGGCCACACTGACCGGCGCTCAGGTGAGTCATTCGCTGGGTTTCAAAATCTCGTGTGATCGCTGGGAAAAGTGCTGATTACTCGACCTCAGCTGCCTGTCTATGTTTGTTTATCAGCATTAGTATTCGTTCGAAATTCCGCAACAAAATTGTTTACGAGGTTCATTTGCTAGCAATTCATTCAACGTAATTAGAGAACTTTTGCAGCGGGATGCAAAAGCGTCAATTGATTCTATTAAACAATGATTTTTGTTACAATTTATAGAACCTTTTTGGCATAAATAGTCAATTCCTCAGCACGGGGTCAAAAAGGTTTTTAATGGAGCCCTTTTATCAAAAATAGTTCATTGTTAAGAATTGATAAACAAGGTTGATATTTAAAAATTTGTAGGATTTCTTGGTTGGAACTTTCAGTTTTTATTAAAAGTAATTTAGTTACATAAAACAAGAACCAGATAATATTTTTCCAAGAGTTTTTGATGAGCTTAATTCGAAGCCGAGCTCAGTATGGTCTTTAGCCTTTAAATTGTGGAGATATTTCCACTGAAAAGTGCAAAAAGTACGTTTTCTCTGTATACTTTAGGTTCTATACCTTCAAGACAGAAACTATATCTGAAGTTTCTGTTATTGCCCTTCATAATCCGGTCTTAATCTTAGGAATATATCTGTTGGTCTTTAAAATATCATCGTCATCTAAATTAGTTAGCAAGGAGTTGCTGAAAAACCTCTAAAACATTATGGTATCCCCACCAAACTTTCCGCTTTTAAAGGCCCCAAAAAAACCTTTGATTTTTGGTCATTAATCTCATTTGGAGGCTACCACTTTCGGGGCAGATTGAGTGCACATTTTGGCAGCAGTAATGCGGCAAATGCAGCAAAAAGGCAGCATAAAGCAGCAAATTATTTTGCCAATGTCCAAGGTAACTTCGGCTTCCAGATCTTTACACCTGCCATCCCGGTTGCCGGTGAATTTGTGGGCGCTGGCTGGCCTTGGGCGGGCGTGGCGTTTGTTGTGCGAGAATTTATGCCACGCTTTATAAAAGTCACGAGGTTAATTGGAAAAATAAATTGCAAATTTGGTTTTTCGCTGGCAAACTTGGAGGAATAGCAGAGTCGGGCATTGCCAAAGGATTCGTCGTATTGTGGGCTGCACTGGGGTGGTTTCGTTTGGCTTCTGTGGCTTTTCCATCTCCCCCCCGCCCCGATTTTCCATTTCCACCACTGCAGCTGAGTAGCTGCTGCGATGGCGCACAATTACCATAAATCTTGGCTGCAATTTGCTTAAAATATGATGCCAATTTACGTTATTGGTGGTTCGATGGGAAATAAATCGAAACCGGCCATGGCGTGGCCTCAGCTCGACTTCTTCCCCTTTCCATTCCTACCCCCCTGCATTGTCCTGGCTTCATTTTTTTGTATTATTTCGGGGCTCCTGGAAATTCCTCAAATGCTCAGCCTAACTAAAACGGGCAAACACCTCTCGCTGCCAAAAATGTTCAACATTTTGGCATTTTTGTTTAGAATTCCGTTTGTCGGGGCGCGTTGCGCTTGTTGTGCTTAATTTCATTACACCCAGACACACATCCAGACGGGGATGCAATAATATTAATTGCCAACATTGGCGCAACTGCCACTGCAACAGCAGCAGCAGAAACGGCAGCAGCAGCAACAACAAATGGCAGGCAACACTTTTTCGCTTTTACATTTTATGTTCCTGCTGCTTGTTACACCTTTTGCTGCCGTATTCAGGGCTCTCATGCTCTCGTCCTGGTCCAGGTCCTGCACTTGCCGAAAGGGCCTTGAAAAACTGGAAAAGGTTTTGCAGTTTCTTGGAAAAAACAAATCTGGCAAATATTTGCTATAATTAAATGATTTATATCCATAGTTTTCATTATAAAACTAACTTTTTGAGCTTTTTCTAATACCCGTTCAAGGGAAAATACAATCAAATATTCGTAGTATATTCCGTGACTTGTAGAAATCTATAGTTATTGTAATATGTAGGACTTGTAAATAATACGCTTTATAGGACAATTTCTGTATAAGAATCCTATGACTATTGAGAATTTTATATTTTTTTTAATGGCTTAAGAGGTTTTCTAAAGGTATTGGAATTTTTCTGACCAAACTGATAAATTGATAAATAAATACATGACCACATAGGATTCTTTTGAGATTACCTCCGGAATCTTTTATTAAAAGTTATATAAAAGTTTAGGATTTATATTTATACTACAAGAATTTTAATGTACGTATAAGTACGTTTGGGATCAGCGTAGATCTATAGATTTCTTTCTTAAATTCAGGTTGCCTAAAAGATGCTCCAAAATGCATACGATAATTTTGTGATATTTTCGTAGAATTGTTATTTTTCTGCGAGTGTACCGCTGGTGTTTCGTGCCTTTGTTGTTTCTGCTGCAGGAGCAGAGGCAGGAGCAGAAGCAGAAGCCGGAGGAGGTGCGGGAGCAGGAGCCGGAGCAGGAGCTGCCTTCATTTGTCCAGCTGCAGTTGAACACGCGCGTTGCATGGAGTGGTGGAGTCCTTGCCTGTTGTTTGGGTGTTGCTCGTGCTAAATAACCTTGCACCTTTTTATTGCTGGTCGCGTCGGATGCTCGCAATTTTCGTGCTCCCTCCACTCAACACCCTCGGTGCCCCGCCGTCGCCCGTCGCCCGTCGCCCTGCCCCTTTAACATTGTTAGTTGCTGTGCAGTTTTATTGCTGGCATTTTGTTGATTGTTGCTTGTTTTCTATCAAACCCTCCCCCGGGCGGTTGCTTAAACGTACCTCCTATATATCTCGCTTGAATATTTCATTTCCGATATCTCGCATACCCGGCTTATACTATATATCTCTTGTCCTTTTCCAGGCTGTTGCTACGGGAAAATATCACGGAGCTGTGTTGACAAACTCGGAGACCTGGGAGGTCAAGTCCCTGCAGGCCGGACGGAAATCCGGCGATCTGTTGGCACCAATCGTATTCTGCCCTGAACTACACTTCTCGGAGTTTAATTCCTCCGTTGCAGATATGAAGAATTCTGTCTCTGTAAGTACTCTTGGGATATCCATTAAAAGAGGGTAGTAACCTAAAGTTACTCCGGTAATAAGTCTAAAGTTTGATCACCATTATCTTTTGCCCTTAAACCCAGAAGGAGTATTCCTGCGGCTTGTCTTAATCTCTAGAAATATGACAAAAAATAACATGAGTTAGTTTTTATTTTATATTATATAGCAAATAAACCAAAAAATCGCAATTTTGTAAGAATTTGCGCTTATATTCTCTCAGTTTTTTAGAGAATTATTGTTACACTAATGACCAGGAATTTACTGAAATTTTTGTTAGATTTCAAGTTTAAACAGGATACTAAAATATATAATTTGGTCACATTTCAAAATCCATAAATATTTTACCAAGCAATTGCAATGTTGTAAGAAATTTCCCTCAATATCTTAAAGAAATATTGATTGACGGTAACCACACCCACAATAGAAATTTTATTTTAATTTACCCTTAAAGGCTTTACAATTTTTACCCAGAAATCGCTCTAAAAGTTTCTTAAACCCAATGAGAGCCTTAACTATTTCATGCTAGACATTTACTTCCCAACTTTGTGGAATCTCGCAGATTAACAGAAGCTTTGGGCCCCCAAATCAATTCCCAAAAGTGGCTTAATTTATGCATTATCGAACCCGCAGACGTAGACACTTGCTGGCAACTTGGCCGGGCCTTTCGCATGAGAAGAGAGTGACTTTGAGAAAGTTTTAATCAAGTTTCAATTTAACTTTATTCATTTGTTTTCAATTCATTCCCCAGCGACGGCTCTGTTTCTGCACTCCGCAGATATATAGCATTTTACACACATTTTTAATTAACTTTATCGCTTGCACTCAATGTTGTTCTTTTGTCTTACACACGACCGCACCGTTGCGGAAAAATGATGAACGTCATGTTTGGTTTAAAGATTGATTAGTATTACTCTGATTTATGCCGCACACACCGCACCGCATCGCACAGCACACACTTCGACCTCCGTGTAGCATTCACATGTATCAAAAACTTTGGCGTTCAATCTACGCCAGCAGCCACTTTTGCAGCCATTAGAAGGGCCAGGGATTGGTGAGCCATAAACCCATCTCTTCTGGGCGCTGGCCATCCAGGCATCCAGCCATCCAGCCGTCGGAGCGTAGGTGCGTCGGTGGCGCCCCAGGCCACCACCACCACCACCTCTCCCAGTTCCACTTTCAGTTCCAGTTCCTGCCACAACAGCCAACCAAATCGAGTTACCTTATTGTACATCGCAAGCGCTTCGGATCAATGGTCATTCATCATTGTCACGCCGTGGGCGGCGGTCCGAGGTTCTCGGGGATTCCCGGGGATTCACGTGGGGGTTGTGATCCCGATTCTGGGCGGATGGATGGTGGGATGGTGGGGAGGGTTGGCTGGTCGCATGGTGGTGGTGCGTAGATGGCAGGCAGGTCAAGTGGCGTGGCAATTTTGGCCACCTGCCAATCGCTCCAAAACCCCCCTGCCTCGCCCCTCGGTTCGATGGGTGCACTTAGAGCAAAACAACAGTCGGGGTTTCCAATTAATAAATGTAAATAATAAGGAGTGAGACAAATGGTTTGTCTATAAAGATTTCATATTAAAATTTTTTTACTAGTGAAACCAAAAACAAACGATAGGGTTTTCCCAATAAATATCTCAGTAATATCTCTTTGTTTCTATATAGATTCCATATTTCCAAATTAAATTGTCTAAAATAACAGGTTATCATTTAAAGTTTAAATTTTAAACAAAAGAGAAGCATCAGAGAACCCTGACTCAATGCATTCCTTACAATTCAATACCATCATAACACCTTATGGTTGTTTTATTTATATAATGTTTTAACCACAACAAAGCTGCCTTCTTTAAGTATTAATTTAATATTCTTTAAAAGGCATTAGCAATTTCAGATTAGCTCTCGAGATTAAGTTTTTCAAATCCTAGATATAGCTTTGATAAATCGAGTTATTCTTTGAATAACCTATAACCAAATTTGTTCTTTTGAATTTAAAATATTTAAATATCATTCGAAGACAAGTTAAGTTATATCTTGCCCATTGTTAATTTTTTTTTTAATTCTAGATAAAGTTTTTAAAAGCAATCCTATAAGCAAATCTTTGTACAACCTATACTTCCCATTAAATTTCAATACTTTTCAAAAACAGTTTCTCTGCGTGCTTTGTCTGCCTGCATGTTGGCTGTTTGATTTTTCGTCAGTCTCTTGCCGGTCTGCGAAAAAAAAAACAACAAAAAAAAATGGGAATCAAGTCAAAATATCACACCATTGCAGGTCGCCCATGCCACACACAACATGCCACACACCACCCCTCATCCCTTGGCCCTGCCTGCAGTTGATGTGACAGCGCCGCGCACTTTGTCATTGGTGTCTGTGATAAAGTGTTTTAAATTCCAAATGCATTCAACGTTAAATGCGAAAAAGGTGAAATACCTGCCCACTAAACCACCCGCTGTCACCCGGCGTTTATCTTTTTTTTTTGTTAGTTTCTTGCCCCCTTTTGGGGCACGGTTTGAGGGCGAAATTCCCACGCGTTGCGTTTAAATTACATGAGCTACTTTTTTTCGGGCTGCCTTCTGGCCCTCTTTCACTCGTCTCACTCGTTTTACTCGTTTTATGTGCGTTTTTTCGGCTGGCTTTCTGCTGGGTGGGCCAAAGCCCCTAGTTTGCCACTAAATGGAGGGATTATGAGTGTTGTTAGCGGTCGCCAGAGCGCTTTGTTGGCCGCTGGCTTTGGCTTTCGCTTCATCTCATTTTTGGCAACCGTCAGCAGGTGGCAGGACTAGCAGGAGCAGCAGAAGGAGGAGGAGGTGGCCCCCACTTAAACAACCGATTCGCATTTGTTCCACGCCATTTTCGAGTTTTGATCCCTGGCCCTGGTTTGTCCTTTGGCTTCTGAAAATTCGCAAATTAAGCGAAACCATTTAAGCCGATAATTAGCCGGCTTCTCTAAATGCTGAGTTCGATTGTGTTTGCGGGGGTTTTTGGGTTTTCATTTTTGAATTTACCGATTTTTGAGGTGTTTGTCTGCCTAGGATTTGCATTGATTAATTGGTTTCTATGGGTGCACAGTTTCATGCAAGAATTTTCTTAGCACAAGAGCTTTAAGTGCCCAGAAAAAGGAAAAAGAATTACATCTCTAGCTCTCATCGTTTCGGAAAACGATGTGTCCTTACATACAAACGGACAAACGGACAGACGGACATAGCTATAAAGAATTAGCGGGTCCTAAGATACAGGATATAAGGGCTGGGTTTTCTTGTGGAGTTTTTCCTAAATATTTCTCATTTAAATAGTCGACAAATAAGAACAAAGAAGGTTATCTCTTTTAATTTGTCCCATATATAGTAAACCCGCCCATTCCCGCATTCATTGCAAATAAATATCTTTTATGGAAATGCTCTAAAAATATCTTAACGAAAAAATAAATTGATAATTGCGTTTTCGTATAGCAAAGGAGAAACATCCGCAGTTCGTATTAATTTCCCATGAACCATCAACCCAAATATGCTTCGCCTTCAGAGAGCGGCAGCAACTTCTCATTAAATTACAATATTCTGCAAATTACTTTCCGTTTTTTGCCGCGAACCTTTGGGCCTTTAAAACGAAATTCCCTCTTCCAAGTCACTAAGCAGAAGCGAGCGCAGAAATGAGGGAAAGTAAAAATAATATTATCCCGAATTTCGGCAACTTTATGACCGCGACTGCGACTCTTGTGTCCGCCGGAGTGCCGGAGTCGGAGTCCTAGGCAGCAGCCATTCATGCGTCCATCCATTCATCTGGGCCTTCACGTCGAGTAAATCACACTGAAACTGCCTTCGGTTTGGTGTCTGTTCTTCGGGGGAGTGAAATTTGTGTGTCATAAGTAAAACATAAGCAACACGGCGGCGACGGCGGCGGCGGCGCAATAAAATTTGCTTAAACATTTCCAATTGTTTCTCAATTTCCGAGACGAAGGAATCTAAGTCGAAAGTTACTCGACGGTTTTATGGCTGCGAAATTCTGCCATTGTTGGTAATTGATTTTTATGTTAAATCGTAAAAGACGCGGGGCCTGAAGAGGAGCATGAATTTTAGATAAACCCATTCCGGCGGCGAGAGCAACGTGTTGCAGGCGGCACACGCGGCGTATGCGTAATTGTTTTTTCTTTTTCAACCTCCCATTCCCAATCCCACTCTCCCCCCTTCAGTTCATTTTTTATTGGGCGTCGACATTTTAAATTCAATTGTACGGCGACTTTTTATGCGGTTTAATGAATTAAATTGAACTTTTTATGTGGCAAAAGTTTTTTACGGCACGACCTCCAGGCGCCGCCGACTCGGTTGTTTCTGCGGTTGTGCTTAGCCTGGGTTAAGTTTTTTGATTAAAGTATATGCGGCAACAGTTTATAAATAATGCCCCAGCTCAGTGGTTTAAATGCAGATTCCTTGGCGGGGCCTTTGGAGGCGGGAAAGTCACGTAATTTGCAGAATGATCCCCATTTCCGCTTGCCGGCGACTTTGTTAACACAAATCTTTCCGCTTGTTATGATTCGGTTTCCGTTTAACTTTCTCTGGGAATGAGTGCTGCTGGCAGCTTAAAAAACACACAGAAACTCATGCAAATCGATCTATTAAATGGAAAATAAACCGGGAAGGAAACTCTTGAAGGAAAAGACAATTTAACGGATACTAAAGTATTGCTTGGCTATTTGTTTTGTTAGATATTTAATCATTTTAAATATTCCCTAAACTGAGTAAAGATTGCTTTAGGTATTATTTAAATAACCTGAAAATAGTTTAGTTTGTTTTGAAGGTTTTAGTTATTTTTCCCCAAGACAACCCCTGAGATAACTTTTAAGAGAAAACCTCCTCTTTGGCATTACTGTTCCTTGGATATTTTCTAATATTTTCCTTTTCCCTGCTGCTCTCTCTCTCCTGGATTTTCTTGTATTTATATTTTTTTTGCTGACTTTCCCTCGCGGCGGCAAAGTTTTTAAAGTCCCGACCGTTGCAGTCAACGCGAAAATTGAATAAAAAATTGTTCAATGGCATTTGGTATCGGCATCGCCGGCAAATCCTTTCAGAGCTCCGGGCACTCGGATCATTGAATGAGGGAATCAATGGCTGAGTGAATGAGTGTGCAAGTGGTGTCCCGATGTCCTGGGGGCGTCACAGGATGTAATCTCGCTGGCAGGCGGCATTTGGCACAGATTGAATATCGCGTAACCGCAGCTCAAATGTGAGACAATGTCGCCGGATGGCTAATTTCAATTCAAGTTAATCGCAAATGAATCGCAGCATCGGGGATGCGACTGCGGCTGAAGGACGAATCATGAAGGACGATAGTGTCGGGATAATGTGGCGGTGGCGCAGCTTGCTCCAACCTCCCACCCTCCCCTCAATGGTTTCACACGCCGTGCTCGCCGGTCACGTTCCCGACCGCAATTAGTCGGCGGCCCATTGTCAATTTTCCGGGCCGGGACGGGAGCAAGAAGATTTGCTGTTTGTGTGTTGCTTCGTTATTTACAAAAGGACGAGCGGGACACTGGATACAGGATACAGGATACGGGCCATACGAAACATACGCACGCACCCATTCACAATCAAAGGCCGGGCCTAATGCAATCAATGTTAATGACATTATGTTGACAAATGTTTGCCATTATTGATGAAAGCCCCGTCCGATTCGATTTGGCCTTTCCATCGGTCGGTCGGTCGGTCGGTTGGCTGGATGGTTGCCGGGATTCCATTCGAATTTCGAAACACAACATTCAATAAACGACAAGGCCGGTGCGTGATCTGACCTCGCTGGCGGATTTGTCAAATGTTAAACATTTAATTAGCACCCCAAAGTTACAGCAATTCCATTTGGCGGGCGCAATTTGCAGAGAGTTGTTATGTTTTATTAGGCTTGCTTTTGCAAGGAGTCTATAAATATTGGCGGACTGATGAAGTAGTCGTCAAACACTTCAATCTTTGAAAACATATTGTTCCTGGAATTGATGGTGTTTTTATTTGCAATTAAAACAATAATCTCAATTATATGTCTATCTTTTGAAATTAGATATAGGAAGCTTTCGAAAAACTTGGAGCTTCTGAAGGTTTTTGTGTAATCATTACCTGAAAACTGCATAAATTTGGCAATGAAGGAAACTTCAATTTTGAAGCCTTTTTCGCAGCTCAGCCATTTGGTTGCTGGTTTCAAATATCCTGCAAAGCTTTAAACATTGCGGAGCACCACTTCCGTGTTGGCTTCTAACCGAATGCATTCATTGGGAGATATTGCATTCGGGGCAAAGTTTGGGAGCACACATTTGCCTCGGGCAAATCAAAACGAGAGGGTATCTAGCTTGCCAGCGACAGCCGCAAGTTTCATAACAAAAGCTGGTTATTAGCTCCGAAAGCGCCAAAAGCAGCACAAACTCAACGGCAAGGCAGCGAAATGAAATTGAGTTGCGGCAGCAAATGCAAGAAGAAGCGGTAGTTGCACCGCAAAAAGTTGCTTGCTTAAACATATTCCAAAATATTTTGAATAAAGATCTTGCCATAAAATGCTTGCTTTTTGGACCCCTTAAGTTGAATGGTACAATCTATGATTTACCGCCTCGCCTTGCATGTTCCTTAGCGTTTGCTAAACTTTGATTTTTGGCTGTGTTGCCTGAATGGACTTTTGACTTCCGATGCGAGTGTTCATGCCATTTTCATCTTCAGGCGGAACATGGCGCGTTGTCATGTAATTTTCACTGCTCGTCCTGTCCACTTCTTGATATCTCGGGTCCTGCTCCTGCTGCTGCTGCTGCTCCTGCTGCTGCGTCTGAAGTCTGTTGGTTCCTCCTTTCATTTCCCTCCCAATTTCTTGTTCTCTATTTTTTTTTGGCCAACTGTCAGCAGGCAGCTTTCTCCCTTCCGCCCTGCCTCGTGTGTGCATGTGTAAACTGTACTTTATGTTTGGCATTTAAGCGCTGCAATTTCCGCTCAAGTTAGTAGAGCGACTGCTTCCGCCTCGCAGCTGCCAGTGCATGGCATATAATTTAGACATTAGCACACCCAGCGACTGACACCCGAGGGGTGAGATTCATCAGCTTTAACGCATATCCTGTTCTGGGGAAAACACTACACAATTTTCAGAGGGATTGCCATCATTTTGGGTCATCTGCCAAAAGGCATACTATTGAAATTTTTCAGGCAAACATAAAAATGCTTTACAAAGCCTAGCATAGGAGTATATTCATCTTCATAAGAAATATTTCTACAAAAATATATTCGTGAAAGAAAGGTTAATATGATAAATTTATGTAATATTCTCAGTCAAAAATCTCAAAACTTTTTTTCAATTATTTTACATAGGTTGTGGAGATCAAATTTTGAAACTTCTGAAAAACAAAATATTTTCATGAAGGTTATTTCAATTAAATACTGAATATTTTGCATATCCCCAATCAAATGCTGCTTAATTAAGTAGTATCGAGTTTGTGATTTAGACAAGCCTGCGGTAGTTTTGTTTTATTTAACCCTTCTTGTTATTTGATATATTTTAATCATCATCTCCGTGTATTTGTGAAGCGACCCTCGCTGGTTCGTCTATCTCTATAAATATATTTTCTTGTTGCCCTGCTCGGCAGGACGCTTTTTTAATAAAGCGCCGCCAAGTCGTGCTTGTTGCATGTTGCACTGCACCCATTCAGAGCCAGAAAGTGGACCACATGGGGACTCGCGCACACCGCACACACAGGATATATTGTCGTATGTGTCACCATGTCTAACTGCGATTTCCCTTCCGCCTTTTGCAGGATCGGCAGAATGCGCAGTCCTCCTGTGCCGGACTGTTCATACAAGCGCACCTGGGATTCGATTATCCCGGAGTATGGATCCATGTGGACATGGCCACGCCCGTCCATTGCGTAAGTCCGATATTGCTATTGTACTTATGATTTTTGTAAAATGCATTATTCTTTATTTAAATTCCAGGGTGAGCGTGCCACCGGGTACGGGGTTGCGCTCCTGTTGTCTCTCTTTGGCGGCCACTCGGATTCCAAGTTGCTGCAAGCCATCGCCCCCACTGAAGAGGAGCCCCCTTCAAAACGCATGTGCCGCGATTAAGGTTTCTTCCATAAAATATATACCCCTTTATAGTACCCTCGTGCCTTGTTTATTTTCATTCATCTAGTAAGGGTTTCTCGTAAGAAACGGCCAACACAACAGACATCTTCAACACTTTTTACAAGTAAAGATTCGAAATAAATGAAATACGAAAGGAATTCGAAATTGTTTGTGATACTTTGAGATATTGTGGGCTGAGGGGGGAAATTCATTCAGTTCCAGAAGGTTTGTATGTTTTGGAAGGTTTTATCTAATTTCAGTAATGATTTCTGTGGTAAAAACTAATTTGTATCTTGTAGAACTGTTTAATTGGTGTAATTGGAAAAACCAAACATCTTCTTTGCTTTGCCTGTGATCTTGTTTTAGTTTTATTTCCAAAAAAATTAAATTTCACACCTAACCAACCTTAGTACATATAAAAACTACACAGAATTATTATCCTATTAATAATAATCTCTTGTTTTTTATTAAATGTCTAAAACAATTTGCTAAATATGAACATGAATAACCTTAAACGCTTAAACAAACGCTTAAATAGCCCTAACATAAGTTAATTTTCACAATTTGCTATTGACAAGGCGAGGTACTCGTATATTTATTCTGATATAAATGGATATCAATTTAATAATATACTCTTGTTTATTATTAAATTATCAACCGAATGAGTTAAACTTGGTTAGAAATAGCCCCCGACAAACGATTAAATAGGTTAACTTGCACAGTTTGCTGTTGACAAGGCCAGGCATATCCACCAAGTGGCAGAGCTGTCCTGTTTGTTGCTTGACTTTAATTTCATCCTTTGGCTGTTCAATTAAGCAACACTAGCTACTGCTGTCTGCTGATATTGTATATATTGTAGGTATATATATAAATATCCCTGTCTGGCGCCCGACATCTAAGTGGATTCATCAGCATCTCCATTGCCATCGCCATTTCGCCATCGTTGTCGTCATTATTGTCGTGAAATGATCATCGTCACCGGGAGTGGCATTCTCTTTGCCGTCACTGCAATTGCCTTGGCTGCTGGCTCGGGTGGCAATACAAATTAAATTGCAACAGCATTGTGCCACGTCGTCGCATTGCAGCGCAGACGTCGGATCGTCTTTGTTGCCTACAATTCAGCGCTCGAGAGGTTCAAGCTGTCGGGGAATCCCCTCGAAAGCCACGCCCCGATTCGCCTCGATTTTTATTTGCTTTGTTACACCATTTGCTTTTGGGGGGCGCTTTTATTGTTTAATTAGCCTGAAATGCGTTTATTTTCATTCGTAAGTGTGCTGTAAACAGGGCGTGTGTGGAGCGCTCAGGTGATTTGTTAAGCCCGGGAATGTGCAGGAGCACTCCCCCGCATTACTTGAGTCGGGAATGGCGATTGCCATTGCCATTGCCGTTGCCATTGAATGGTGGCACATGCTGGCTGGCTGGCAGTGCATTTAACATTCCGGCGTGGATTTCAAGGGTTTCCCCGTCTGCCAGGGCGTTTCCTTCGAGCAGATCGGGATCGGGAGTCGGTTGAAGTGGCAATCAAACCTTTGAGCGCTGATTTTGGAGATTCCTGCGAGATTTGATGGCCCCTTTGGTGGTTAAATAGGAGTAGTGTTTGGATAGATGGCAGCAGGAAAATCTCTCTAATTTTGTATACAAATTAATTGGATTGCAATTGGGGTTTGCAATTGTCAAGCATAAAATGTAATTCCTTAAATTCGTAGTCAATTTATGGCTCCCTTTGGAAGTTAAATAGGATTACTGGTAAAATTTTAACTTTAAATAGCTAGTAGCCGAGAAATCTTGTTTTAATTTAGTGGAAAAATTAATAGGATTAGTATAAATTGGGTTTAGAAATCACCAACTCTAGCATAGTGTTAAATTCTTCTTTTCAGCTGTATGTATGTTTTATTTTTCGTAATTTCTCAGTATTACCAATTTTACCATAAATACGAGTATATCAAAAATGATTAATGACCCATAAGCATTGGAATTTAACTTTAAAAACTATATTTTCAATTATCGCAACTCAATTCATGCCACTTAAGCAATTCAATATTAATATATTTTGTAGCAGCTCAACACTGGGCAGTTGTCAATTTGTTGTAGCTAAATTATTTACACAAAATAAGCCACACATATTTCCATAGTCATGCATATGATTTGCATTATTAAATTACTAAACTTAAACCTGCTGTCAGCTTAGCCGGTGAGATTATTTGCGCTCTGCACACAAGCGAAAATTATAACAGCTTTCAGTATTTGCAAAAACCAAAATAAATATTTTTTGACAGATGTGCTTTTTCTGCAATAAAGGCTTGGTAATTAATTTAATACTCCCGATTTGCTTGCCATTTGTGTTATTAAAGAGTAGAAGATTCGGGAATAATAAACAATTGAATTGTCGACTGCAAATGTATCACTCATGCGACGTGTTGGTGTCAAACGATCCCGACCCCAAGCCTCGACCCAATAGAGATTGAACCCTAAACGGCTTACCAGCAGGACTCAAGGCAAGTGGTTTATCCTCGAAGGACAATGGTCAGTGCAGCAGCCAGAAGCCCCCGGCCAGTGGCCATAAATATCTTCACACTGCGTGTTGGTCAACAGACTAACAGCGCTGCGAGAAAAAACTAAGGGATTCCTAGGGAAGGCATACAAAAATATTGCAATTACTCATATTTTAGAGAAAAATAATGGTTGAATTTCTTGACCATTTATTTTGCATTTATTTCTCTGCTACAATTATTTCTTATTGACTTTAATTACGATTTCTTTCGGTGCAGCATCGTTCATTGTCCAGTGCCCCTTGTTGGGATGCCTTTGCAGCAGTTGACTTTTGCCGCATTGGCGCTTGGGCCCCCAAGAGCATTTTCTCGGTTTTTTATGCTCACAACTCAATTCGGAGCTGAAACCGAAGCTGAAGCTGTAGCTGAAAACTGCCGGATCGGAGTGCGTGCCACGTCCGTGGAGGCCAAGACAGGCCAGAAACCGAAGCAACAGAGGAGACAAAAGCAATATTAGAATTTGTTGCCGGGCCGTGCGGCTTTTGTGGCACTCTCATTGTTTTTTTCCCCCCGATACCCTGTACTCAAAGAGTATTCGTTTGATACTAACACGATCCGTTTTAATCAGGTTTGTAGATTATTTAGTTCTCAAATAGTTTCTGGGTTCTTATAAAATATTTACCAAGTACAATATAAATTTAGTTTGAATCATATTCGTAGATAATTTAATTTTAACAAATATATATTTTATGTACGATATCCTAGCACCCAAATTTAAATTTACGAGAATTAATTTAGGTTTTATCAATAAAATCAGTAAATATAAATTCCCGGTTGCTTACGAAATCTGAGGTTTGTATTTTCCCTGTTTCTTGGTTGCTACAAAGTACTGAGTACCGGGTATTTATACTTTCTTTATTCAATAACGATTAATGCTGATCTCCGGGCGTATGCGCAATCTGCTGTTTTTACTCTCTATGGTTTTTGATTGCCACAGAAAACTAAGTACCGGGTATCCATAATTTCTTTATTTTATAAGGATTAATACTCACCTCCTGCTTATATTATTAATGATTCTTGGTAGCCACATAAAACTGGGTACCGGGTATGTATAGTCGATTCTTTCTTTTCCCTTATTTCTTCTTATTTTGTTGTTTTTTTCTGTGTTGCCCAGGGTATCCTTGTTTTTGTTGCTGCCGCACGACAGCTTAACCCCAGCACAGCATTTAAGCTGCACAAGTTTCGAGCAAATCCCGCCCCCAGATCCATAATTCTTTGCCGCACCTAAAGTGACAGAGATCTCGGCTTAACGTGGCCATGTAGCCATCTTAATGTTTAATTTTTATGCTCCTCCCTCGTCTGAATTATGCAGGCGGCCGCTGAGATTTTCTTCGATTCCCACAACTCGATATGACAAATAGATAATAATTTCCGGCGGAAAAATACCGAACATAACGGATAAATAATAGAAAACGATGAGAGTGTCGCAGGGCAAATTGTCAATTTATAAAGTGAAACTTTTGCCAGCGAATGGATGGCAAAAGTTTAATAAATAATAAATTAGGCAAGCAAAATCCAAAGCCGAAGCCAAGGACTCTGCGGCTTGGACTCGGCAAAACAATTGGTGGAGCAAAAAATGCGAGGCATGCTCCCCGAGGAGCCATTGCTGTCATAAAGGCACGGAAAGGAAAACAAACCGCAGAGCGGTAGGTGGCGCCAAATGGGATGCCCTTTGCCCTCGGGCGGCCGTGGGGCAATAGCTTAAAATTAGCCATAAGCAAAATTACTGTAAAATGGTTTAAATGAGTCTAAAGGCAGAATATAATAAGCCCAAAAGCGGCGCATAATAAAAAGGCCAGTATCGGCCACTCGGCGTCGTCGAAACACAAAAAGGGAGCCCTGTGGGGGGCAGGGTCTTGGCCACCCAAAGGAAGAAAAACCCCCCAACTCTGGCCCAAAACCTCCCGGGGGGTGAGCTGTTAAAAGAAGAAAAAACCGCCAAATACAAATTCGAATTGCGCCGCGATGTCTGTCTAAATAAATGCACTGGCAAAAAATGCATTAAGTTAAAGTAGAGGGTCTCAGTTTTATGGGCTTAAACTTGGGTAAATTTTAAAAACCACAACTAAGTAATAAAACACTTTATATCCTGATATGTTTATGGAAATATTGAAGCAGCCGAAACTTATTTCAAGTGTGCTCCAATCTTTAAAAAGGTAAGTTTTTGGGATTTTGAAGAATATTTGAAACTTGGTCACACTTTGCATTGTTTAAGACCTCATAACTTGGCCAAAAGAAGTCAAAGAGCAACGTTGAATCGCTCGATCGAAAGTTGAGTCCATTAAAACAGAATTATCTAATAAATTTAACAAATAGTTACTTAAATTGCAAGCTCACAAAAAACAAAAATTGGACATCCCATGAAGAGTTTAAGATATGGATCTATGTTTAAGGTATGAATCTACCCGGATAGATCGAGATATTGAAAAAATATAGAGGAAAAACCTAAGTGTCAGTAGTATTAAAATTAGGAAATAACCCAGCCAAATTTTCTTTGGTTAAAACATAAATTTGCCAAATTGAACTTAAAGTATCCCATCCACAATTCATTCCGTTTAATGAACACTTAAATTTTTGATACCAAAAGGTTTAAAATCCTGCCATGCTATTGCCGATGGGGTGATGGTGTATCCTTGAGCCCCATCCCCGCATGTCTGGCTGCTCGCTCTGCAGTCTTCTGATGGCAAACATATTTTATGAGTTTTATTGTTGCCGCTGCTGCGGGTGATGCTCTTTTTTTTAGCCTCCTTGTCTCCTGGCGAGGCTGATAATAAAACTTGGCCGCTGGCAGGCGGCAGGACCCGCTGGGAGCATAATCGAGCCTTTTACTTTGGGGTCCTGCGAGGCCGTGCGGCAAACGAATGTGTGTTTGCAAACGCAGCTTGATTTCGTGTCTGCGCGAAAAGGGAAGAATTATTTCAAAGCCAACACCAGTTCCACGAATCCTACACACACTTCATTGTGCCGAATCAATTATTAAAATATGTGAGTACGCTCTTTTCGTGGGAACTGCAGATGGAAACATTTATCACTTCGTGGAAATTAAAAGCCAAGCCACAGAAATCTTTCCTGAGAAGTTGAGAACTTAAGGACTGGGAGTTGATTGTCTTCAAATTAATAAATGAAAGTCATTTGCCTGTTTCATCTAGGCCAAGGAATTAATGGCAGAAAACCTTAAAATTAGTGTAGGTGTTGGTAAATACTTTAAATGTGTTAATAACAAAGATTGGCGTGCATAATCGCCCTCTTTCGTATTGGTAACCTTTATTATTTGCATATTTTTGTGTTANGCATAATCCTCCTCCTTCGTATTGGTAACCTTTATTATTTGCATATTTTTGTGTTACACCCCTCTTTGTTATTTTAATGCACTTATTTTGCCTTATTTTGGGCTGAAAACACAAGGACGAAGCTTGAGGGCGTGAAAAACTGGACCTGCTACCGGATTGACAACAGCATGAGCATATTTAAATTGCTTTTGGCTAGCTAATAAAAAGCTTGTAATCAAGTGGGACGAAAGGGTGGAAGGCGCAAACTTTTGGCTTCAGTCAAGCCAAAAACTTGGACATGTCAGGCACACGAAAAATAAGTTAAATAAAAATAAAATAAAGTCAGAAGGGAGGCTGGGGAAAAGGAGAGAATATGCCACTAGGATATGCATGAGCAGGAGCTTATGCACAGCATAGCTCATGAGTTTTGCATGGAGTTGTGCAGTTGATAGTTTGTTGCCGGGCAGGAGATGCAAAGGGATGCAAACGGATGGCAGGGCGTCCTGCACTTATCCAAGTGCACAAAGCAACTAAGCAAAACACTCGTTGCAGCCAACTTAAGGCTAATTTAAGTGACTGAATCTGTAGTGGCAGGCAGGCAGGCGGGTTGGCGGGCAGGCAGGGTGCGTGTCTTTGGCTCCTTTGCCTGCAGGACCCTCGAGGGATTCCAAGGAGGACTAGCTACGGCTTTTACCTGCTGCCTGGGCCCCCGGGTTAAGCTGCACTCCTGCACTCCTGCTCTGCGCTTTCCGTTCAGCTTGCCATCATCAATGAAAATGCTCGTAAATTATGCAAGCCTAGGAAAATAAGCTGCACTCAAGTGCGTTCTCCTCGCCTTTCCTTTCTTGCGATTTCCTCTACAGTTTCCATCACCTTTGTCCTCTTTTTTTTTCTCCTCTCTGCGCTGCCTGCGCACTTTGAGACGGTCGCACACGGGGCGTATGCGTGATATTAAATGAAATTACATAACGGCCATGCAACAGCGACGCCGCCTGCAAACAGCATCTGAAGTGCAGGCCAAGTGCCATACAGTCTTAATGCTTAATCTCGGCTGAAATTGCCTGCGTCTCATCCGCCGGCAGACTTTGCAGTTTCTGCCACATCAAGTGAGCATTTTTATGTCGATTTTCGGTTTATCAATCAATATTTGCCCAGCCAACGGGTCAGCAGTGTCTTGTGCCAATGGAAACCCGACCGCAACCGAGTTTCCTCAGCAAACTGCCAAGCTGCTCAGTTATTTTGGTTTACACAGGAAGTAAATTCCATTTTAAATTGAAACATATATTTGCAGAAGTATCGGTACTTGAAGTTTGCCACAAAATTCATCAATTCCTTATTAAAGTTTGATTATTGAGTGTGAAAAAGGTATTTAAACCCCGGTAGGATCTACCTCTTTCAAGTTCTCAATTATTTTGTTTTTCATTTATATGTTCTCTTATATTTATTGGATTTAAGTCTTAAATTTCAAATGAAAAACGTTTAGTTTTATGGTTCAAACCTTCATCTAAGTGATTGAATCTGCCTAAAAATAAACCAATATTAATTAATTGAAAAACATTAATGTTTATAGTAATTCTCAACCTTTACCTGCCTGAAAATGAACATACAATTAGTGCTATGAATACGGCAAGAATAATTATTTTTTCGCTCTTAAAAGTATATGAGATTCTTAAGATTAACAATGCTAGTAGCTTGAGCAATCCAGCGACGGCGAAAAATATAATAATATAGCTTGATTACCAGGCTTAACTTTAGTATTGTTGGCGGCTTTTAAATGCGGAATGATGGCAAACTTTTTAATTGGACTGACAAAGTTTATGGGACTTTAATGAGATCACCTGTAAATGGCATATAGCCGCACGAACGCGAGATGATTAACGCAGGCAGATGCGATATAACAAGCAATAAACCTTATGAAAAAGAAGAAAATCCTGGGGCTCGGGGCTTTAGAGGGAAACTTAAAGCGGTACGAATGCCGGGAGATGTCGGTGTCGGGGAGGTGCAACATGAATTCAAAGCGGAAAACTAGTCACAAAAGTAAAAGGAAAAGTTGCACAAGGTCCTGCGAAATCCTGAAAAGGCAGACACATGCAAAAAACAGGAAAAAAGCGAACATGCAACGCCTCTGCACGGTCGAAAAACTTGAGCCAGGTTGAACTTTGGCCTACGGTGCTGGGGTCGCGTTTACCTTGGCCGTAAACTTGCCCGGCGACTTGCTGGCAATTAGTGCACCTTTCACAGCGCCCCCTTGCCAAAAGGAGGCGTGGCTATGTGTGTGTCTTCCGGGGGAGAGTGGGCGTGGCCATTTAATTCATTTCCAGGCCCAGGGAGCTGCAGCCAAAGCTGGAGCCGTAGCCGTAGCCGGAGCCGGAGCACTGTCGCTTTTGCACACAATTTCTCATTCAGCCGAGAAGTTTTCTCGCGCGCTCACAAGTTTGTAATTCTTGGCCTGTTAACAAAGTTCATAAATACTTGAGAAACTTGCTCGGGTTTATCCTGGGCCCCCCGGCCAGGCACGGGAATCGTAATTGCTATTGTGTGTTTGGATTCATGGCCAATGCGGAGGATCCTCCTCCGACGCCTGTTCGGGAGTTCATTATTGGTTGATTGACAATACGATCCGGGGCTCTCGATTCCACGTTTTGGCCGGCTAACTACCAATCCCGGTGGCTGGCAACTATTTTGGTAAGTGGCCGGGGCCATAAAATCGATTCTGGCATATTGAATACTTGTGTAGTTATAGCATATAAATTGCCCGGGCGCCCGGAGAGCAATATTCCGCCCTCCTTTGCACCGCAAATTTTAACTTCCAACCGGCGATGGCAATTGAAAAGAGCGGTGAAAAGCGGGGAAAATCGAGGGGGAAAATCAACCCGTCGTTTGCCAATATCAATGAGATCTCCGGAACTCCGGGACTCAATTCGCTTTGTTGCTAGCTCGCCCTCGTACCGCCCTCGTCCCGCAAGCTTTTCTTCCCTCCAGCGGCCATTTGAAATTTTAATTATAAAATATTGCCGGCAAAAGTTCTCAGGTCTGCACGGCGCTAGACTCCGTTCTGATGTGTGGCATGTGTGTGCCATCAAAGGCGGCGGATAAAGGCACAGTGGAGCCAGGTCAAAGGGTGATTATAAACTATAGGTTTATATTATTTTTAGCCAGTTTTTTCTATTTGATAAATTGCTTGAGAGCGCCACAATCACGCATGGGAGGAGCTTTTAAGAAAACATAGAATTTATAGCTAAACGAAGCGGTATCTATAGTTGTAAATAAAAGGTATTTATTGTTAAAATTTAAAAGCTTAAAATTATTAATTGGAGGGTAATTTAGTCCAAGGATATTTGCTTACCAATATATCATTCTCTTCTACAATATCATTTTAGGAAATTAAAGATATAAGAAAGCAAAAATATGTATCTTTCAGCCCTGATAATTCATTTCAAATACTTATTATTAATATAGAATTTTTAGTTAGTAAAAGTGGTAATATTTGAAAATTTTGATATCATTCATATTTGGAGTATAATTTAATCTAACTTAAATAGCTTAACATAACAGTTCATCATAATTTTATGCACAATTTTAGAAAATTAAAGATTCGAATTATAAATTTATTGCAGTAATGATATTACTCAAAAGATAAAATATTTAGTGTAATGATAACCTTTTCTAACCTTTTTCAATAAATTAATTTAAAAGCAAGGCCAATTATTTTGCCTCTGCTAAAATAATTCGAATTATTGGGTTAACTTTTTTTGTGCCACAAAAATTCAAGTGACCGATCTTCTGAAAATATTACAAATATTTTTAGTATTTGCAGGTATATGTCAGATATAAATTCTTTGATTCGACGACTTTCCAGTGTTTCTTAATATTTCAGAAAACAAGTTTTCTCCGCCAGGATACTTGGTATTGACTATGTGAAGTTTAAGCCGCATTGAGATGGCAACCCGAAGCATAATCCACTGTTCCATTGAGTCGGAATGCCGGCTGCCACCTCGCCCCGTAATCGTGTTACACCCTCCGCGCGTGTGTCCTGACAGAAGTTGCAGGCTGCAGGCGGTCGCTCCGTCGATGGTTCGTTATCTGGCATTTGGCATGGGGCTAGATCAATGCGGCGCAGGTGAGTGGCACAGGTGATGCGGCAGCAGGACTGCCGAAGGATTCACTGTAGTGCAGTGCAGTGCTGGACTGGGACTGAGACCAGGAGCGGGTGCGGGTGCGGGCGTTTGCACTACTTCAAAAAGTAATTGTTTGCGATTTGGAGAGTGTGGCGTATGCCAGCAGAAGCTGGAAGGGATCGGGGGCAGTCGGGCAGCCCTGGATGGCGATGGCGAGACTCTTGAGACATTTGAGTGGCCAAATGGGCGGGGGAGAGCGTAACGATGACAGCAAACGAGTTCCAGTTAAAGCTGCTCCCGAATCGCCTTGGGGCCAGAGCTGGGCGGGTCCCCTCGCCGTGGCCCTTGCATCCTTTTGGTATTTCCACTTCTCCATTCTGGTCCCTGTCTCTGGCAGTGACTTTCGTTTCTGAAACGAGTTTATTTGCAGTCGAAATATGTCCCCAGACGGCAACAATAGCAATTAGTTCATTGTCAATAGTTTGCTCGTTGAAAATTTCAGGACTACCAAAGGCAAGGACGTCAACCGAGCGAGCGCTGGAAAATTTAACTAAATTGTAATCGGAATATGCGCATGCAAATGGCATTAGCCAGAAATGCAAATTACTTTACGGCATGCCAGTTGCAAATTCAGGCAAAGGATGAACCCAAGGACACAACCCACTGATGGCGATGATGATGACGCTTGTAATGATGATGATGATGGGGCAATAGGATGCAGTCAAATTGCAAGCGCTTAAGTGAAGTAAGCTAATTAATTTTGCATTGTGTGCTGTGTGCCGGGTCGGAACGGGCCGGGATGACCCCTCCGATTGGGGGATTGGATTGCGAATCCTTTGTCCCCGGCCTGTTTACTTTTCATTAATTGAGTTGGCAAGAGTCGTCCATAATTTCCATGCGCTCGCTGCTGTCGCGCCTGCTGGCCATTAAACAATACGACGGCAATACAAGGAGGCAGGCGGGCAAGGGGTTTTTCCCGCATTTTCTCCCGCTTTTCCGGCACTTTCCCAGTGGCGCCAGGGCACCCGTTAATGATGTCGTTGAGCTGTCTTGGCGGCAATTGTGCAAACTTTATATTATCATCGTTGACATGGCCCAAAGAGCATTTCCTGACTGGAAATCCTTTTTATTTCCGCCGTCGCTTTATGTATTCGCATTGGGGAATTCGAGTGCGTGGAAAGGTTGACTTTGCTCAACTCAGCAGCGGCCAGGATATGCCAGGATACGCCGGGGATATGCCCATCGGGATGCCGATGCCTTAATGCACAATTATCCACTGAAAACTTGTTAATTTTGCATTGTTTCTCCTGCCTCGATGCATTATGCGTGTACCTTATAATTTAATAATTGAGAGATTGCTTGTGTTATTGTTTTAGGATTATACACACGCAACAAGAACAACAACAACAACAACAACAATGGCAATGCAATTTCAATTTCGATTTCAGGTTCGTGTTTTGTATTGTAACAACTGGTAATTGGATAATTAAGTTCGGCATCTGGCACTGCCTTTCACTACCAGAGATCAGCGCTGTATTATCTTTGTGGCTTTTTGTTTCTGCGTTCCCTCGAGGTTTTGTATTTGATTAATAATTCTAGGTATTGAATAGCCGAATTTGATTCTCGCTTGCTTCCACTATGGCATAAGGATAAATAAATGTTTCTTGCGTATGGATTACTTGGCGTATGTGTAATATTTGAGTTGGTGTGGAAGAGTTTGTATTGTATTTTCATATTGTGTTGATAGTTTGTTAATTTCCTGTTTATTCTGATAATTTAGAGCCTTTTCCTAACAGGATGTTTATTTTACAGATTGTTAAAAGTTAAATAAATGTTGTTGTTAGGCTGTGTTTTCTTGCATATGGATTACTTGGCGTATGAGTAATATTTGAGTTACTTTGTATTGTAGTTTTATATTGCGTTGCTAGTTTTTAACTTTCCTGTTATTTTTGGTTATATATA
>JAJJHQ010010498.1:1287689-1303564 GCA_021223825.1 Drosophila ironensis
CAGTTTAGTAATTAAATTTGAAGATTACTCTTGAGGAAAATATTGCTTAAACTAATGAGAATTTTGTCAAGAACTGATAATTGTAAATAATTATGAAAACGGCTCATGCGTTGAATTTTTATCTCTCTGCATTGCCACATGTACTGGCATTGTTGGCACGAATTTCTTAATTTTCCTGTTGCATTTTCCCGAACTTTCTTTGCAATTTTGACGTATAATTTTGACGTATGTCAAACAAATTTTATTATAATTTGTGTATTGCAAGAAACAATGCTACATTTTATGTACTCTTGAGGAAAATTGTGCTCAAACTAATGAGTATTTGTTCTAGAACTGATAATTGTAAATAATTATGAAAACGGCTCATGTGTTCGATTTTTATCTCTCTGCATTGCCACATGTATTGGCATTGTTGGCACGAATTTCTTAATTTTCCTGTTGCATTTTCCCGAAGACAAGACGTGGCAGGGCACTTCCTTCTGTAATTCCCGCTTAATCGCTCATTTCAATATCTCTCCCAGGGCAATATGCATGCGAATGAAGTCATTTGGTGGGTGGAACTTGATCCACCTGGAGGGTCATCGAGTGAATTCCGGATCCGATTCTCCCCCGCTTTCCCTCTGCCCCCACCGAACATATGCTATCCAGCGAATTTCCACTTCATTACGTTCGTAAACAATTTCTTCGGAGTGAGTGCCGCTCCCAGGGGCTGGAACGCAGCAAAAACCGAAAAAAAGGATCAAAGTTCGGTGCTGCTTTTTTGCCTTTGGATCCCCGGGACCGGCATTTGCAGTGGCTGATTTTGTTTTTGCCATTAGATTGGCAAACTAGCAAAAATCGAGCGGACAAAATACAAAAAAAAGCACTAAAAAACCCAACCGAATGGGGAAAAAGAAATGAGCGAAACGGTTTATACGGCATTTGTGTAACCAAGCATAAAGATGCTCGCAAGCAAGTGGGCGGCCTGCATGCATACGAGATGGTGGGCGTGGCAGGGGCAGGATCACAGGACGGGGTCGGTGGAAGGGTGATGGTTGCCTTGGCCGAGGTCGCGCCCAAGACGACAAATTGAGCGAATGGATGACAATTTCGATTTGTGTTGTAAAAACTGCAGTAAACTGCAAAAAAACATCAAGCAAAATTGCAAAACAGCATCCACAATCGAGCTAGATTGGGGTTTTGGGGGGAAAAACCGTGGAATGAGGCATGTGGCAGGGGGCATGGCCACTCTCGCATGTGCATAAACATTCGCTTGTTATATGTTTAACTTTTTCCCCGAGAGGTGGGTGGGGGGTTCAGGAAAAACATTTTTATAGAGTTTTGTTTTCATTTTATTTGCCATGTTTGTTTATTTTTATTTGCCGCTCGTTGCCGTTGTCGTTGCTTGTTTTTCCCCCCGATTTTCCACCCGAATTTTCCAGCTGCTGCTGCTGGTGTTTCACTATCTCTTCAGCTATTTTTCTTATATTTTGTAAATTTTTTTGTTTGCCCTCCTTGTTTCGCCGGCACATTATGCTGCTGTCTTGCGCCTTGTCCGGGCCATCCTTCGATATATCCTTTTTGTCGTGCGGCGCAACGAGCAAATGAAAAATAAGCTTTGAAAACATTTTGCCCCATTTAAAGAACAACATTTCGTTATTGTCGTCGCCGTCCCCTTGTTTGTCTTATATTACAAGTCCTGGTCACCCCGAGAAAACATTCTCTGGACATTCCAGGTCTTGTTTTTGCTGCCCTGTGTGTCCAATTTGATTTTTATACGCTTGCTTTTTTGTTGCTGGTTTGTTGCTTTGTCGGTTTGTTGGTTTGTGGGTCTGCGGTATTGTATTCTCGGCTCTCCATTTCTATTTCCATTCCTATTCCAATCCCTATTTCGTGTTGTGTCATAGATGAAATGAGTTTTCTCGGCATTTTCCAGTTGATGTGCTTAATGGTGTTTGCTTTTACAACTTTCTATTTGCCATTTTGTTCGTTGGCCACATCTTTATGCTAATCTCTGTGTCACACTTTTACATGTGCGGTCAAGGAAATAGTGCGAGTATTTAGTGGAATATTACGACTACGGGGCACTAAAATGGTCGTGTTTTCTGGGCCAAACAAGTTGGGTTAGGGCCAACTAAAAGGAATTTGTTTTGCGCTTTTTTAATGGCATACGATGAATTGGTGTCGGTTTTATGATTGCACAACCTTATTTTAACTTCAATTGATTGTATTTCAAGCTTTATGCTTGTTATTTGCCTTGGCTTCAAGTTTAATTTATATTAATTAATATTTCCATGGAATATGATTCAGAATATTGGTTTAATGGGACAAAACAATTATAAATGGAGTACAATTTAAGTGGCTTAAATGTACATTAATATTGTCTAAATATCTTGCCTGGTTATTACATATTATGAACCATAAAGCTTATATATTTATAAGTAACCTTTTGCTATATTTTGGAGTCATTTGAGAACGTTTTTAAAGCTATTAATACATTTCTCTAAACGTTGCCAATAATTTTTCTGACCTGAATTGGTGGATGAAAAGCGCTTTCAAATAACAAATAGTAATTTATAATCCAACCAAATTTTGTTTTTTATACCATGTACCTTAAGGTACAAATGGTATATTAAGTTTGTGCAAAGTTACATACTTACATACAGGGAGAAGGAAGCGTTTCCGACCCTATAAAGTATATATATCCTTGATCAGCATCAACAGCCGAGTCGATATAGACATGTCCGTCTGTCCGTCTGTCCGTCGGTATGTATGAACACGTCGTTCTCGGAGATGGTAAGAGCTAGAGGTCTAGTTCTTTTTGCTTTAGGTCCGTTATACGTATATGTACGCAGGTCGAGTTTATTTCAAATTTTTGCCACGCTCCTTTCCGCCTTCGTAATTTGCATAAAACTGTATTTTCTTCGATAACTTAGACAAAATAAGAGCTAGAGACCTGTTTCTTTTTGCATTAGGACCGTTTAACTATTATGCAGATAATGCCATTTCCAGATTTTTGGCACGCCCCTTTCCGCCCTCGTAATCACAAAAAAATCGATATCTCCACAATGGTAAAAGCTAGAGACTTAATTTTAAGTCTGCTAAGTCTGCTGATCGTCAAACACGTGCATGCAAAATTACGTTCGGACAATAAATATAGAAGATATGACTAGTTAAAATTTTATCCACCCCTTTCCATGGCAACGGCAGGAGAGGTACATGGTATCTCGTTGTCGAGGAATCTCGACTACAGCGTTTCTACTTGTTCCCTTTTGAGCGGGCCAATTGCTTTTGATTTGGCAAAGATTTTCAAATTTTCAGTTACCACTTTTTTTTGGCGGTAGCCAAATATAATATAAAGATACAAAATTAATGTTGAGAAACTAAAATATAAGCACAAAAATGATGGAAAACTGTAAATTTAGATAGTAACCTTGAAAAAACCCCTCGAAAAGGTTCCGCAATAAGTGGAAAGATAAAAAAAAAACATGAATATAGAATATGGCCATGCATATTGATAGGAATTATTTTAATTAACAAGTTGATTTTGAATCTTATCGTTTTGAACTCTTCAAAGCACAAACACTGTGAAACATCTGTTTTATAACTTATCGATATATCGGCTTATTTACAAAACATCGATGACATCGATTTAAATATCAATGTTCTTGCATCTCTAATTGTAGATATGCTTTGAAGTGTGCTCCTTAGATTAGTCCAAGCTGCACTTCAGGGTGGATCGGTTGACAATCTACAATTTATTCCTATTTTATTTAATTTTTTTTCTTTTTTTTTTTGAATGGCTTTTATAATGTTTTTTCATAAGGGATCGTAAATTTCGTTTTTTCTACCGGGCTATGTTCCTTTTCTTATTTTAATTTGGTTTTGAGGATTTACGGGTGCGTCGTTGGGACTATTTCGATTTTAACCTGAATATTAATTTTTCACCATTGGCATATAACACATATTTCGATTGGCTTCTTGTTTTGCAGAAATTCAGGAACCTCTGACGATGAATTTGGGACTGTTTTTCTTGATAATTTTTATTTTCAAATTTTTTTTATTTATTTTAATATTTGTTTTTTACTATTGGCATTTGAAGACCACTTCTTATTGGCTCCATATTTTTATTTTAACTTGAATATTAATTTTTCACCATTGGAATATAAATCTCGATTGTTTCCCAGTGGGCAGACATTTGGGGCATTTTTTGGTAAATTTTTAATGTTAATCTGAATGTTTTCAATTAATTTTTCTGATTCAATGTCTTGATTTTAACTTTAATATTAATTTTTCACCATTGGCATATAAATCTCGATTGTTTCCCAGTGGGCAGACATTTGGGGAATTTTTATACCATGTACCTTAAGGTACAAATGGTATATTAACTTTGTGCAAATGTATGTAACAGGGAGAAGGAGACATCTCCGACCCCATAAAGTATATATATTCTGTATATATTTCAAATTTTTGCCACGCCCCTTTCCGCCTTCGTAATTTGCATAAAACTGTATTTGAATTTTCTTCGATAACTTGGACAAAATAAGAGCTAGAGACCTATTTCTTTTTGCAATATATCCGTTTAACTATTGNTAATTTTTCTGATTCAATGTCTTGATTTTAACTTGAATATTAATTTTTCACCATTGGAATATAAATCTCGATTGTCTCCCAGTGGGCAAACATTTAGGGAACCTCTTACAATGATTGGGGACTGTTTTTATGCCATGTACCTTAAGGTACAAATGGTATATTAAGTTTGTGCAAAGTATGTAACAGGGAGAAGGAAGCGTTTCCGACCCTATAAAGTATATATATTCTTGATCAGCATCAACAGCCGAGTCGATCTANCGTTCGTATACACGTATACATACAGTAGTGTGTGTATGTGTGCACCTGCTGATTTTTTGGATGTCAACAAACGAAAATTTGGTGAATTATTAAAAAAAAATCAAAGAAATGGTTCATAAAGAAAAGAGGTGGTACATGGTATCTCGTTGTCGAGGAATCTCGACTACAGCGTTTCTACTTGTTTGGTAAATTTTTAATGGTAATCTGAATGTTTTCAATTAATTTTTCTGATTCAATGTCTTGATTTTTACTTTAATATTAATTTTTCACCATTGGCATATAAATCTCGATTGTTTCCCAGTGGGCAGACATTTGGGGAACCTCTTACAATGTTTGGGGACTGAAATGACAACAAAGCACTTAAGTCCAGACAGATTTGAACAGCTCTTTTTGGCTTAAATTAATTTAACATATAAGATATTTTAGTTTCCCCATTTTGTGAGTGTGTGTGCGGACAAATAAAAAAACCGCAAAAAGAGAGCGAACCGCAAGCATTACTCTGTCCCAACAGCAAATCCCCTTGTAACGAGCGGCTGCCGTTTATATTGCTTATCAAATTTGTTGATTTGCTGCCGCAGTTACCGCCTAAGCCGCAAATAATGCGAAATCGGTGCTATCCTACTCCGCCCCCCCTTCCTTGGAGAGTCCTTTTGGGGCGGCGGGAGTCCTGTGTTGCTCTCCTATCATGGACTATTAACAAGTGGCGCTCGAAGGCGACTTATCAACACCACGGCAGCGCACAAATGTAGGCAACGATTTTTTTGTTTGCCTCGACATCGGCTTCGGATTTTATTTATGTGGTCCTGGGAGTCCTTTGAGGCGTGTGCGTGTGTGTGTTTTGGACAAGTTTCCACTCGAACACTTTTTGTTGTGAATGCCGCTCGCTCGTATTTTTTTTTACCATGTTTTGAGGCATTTGCGGGATTAATGAGCATCAATCCACAATACAAAACAAATTAAAGGGCCGGCCGGCTTTCGTTTGCCTTCAACTCGTGCAACCCCAGCCGACTGGTTTTTCCGCCCCGCCACTAAAACAGCCTTTCCGCACACGTCGAACCCACATTGGCAATCAGTTAAGGTTGAGTGCATGTAAGCCACTTGTCGGCGGGCGAATGGCGAAAAGAGAAACGATTCCTCCATTTCCTGGCCAGTTTGCGTTGATGGGTTTGAAAGCTTTTAACCCAAGCAAGCCTACGACACACATCTGCCGATTATCAGTTGGCTTCCTCCGCCGGGAAAGGAGAGCGCAAGGGTTTCTTGCAATTTGCGGCCACTTTGCCAGCTCATCTCTCAGCCACTTTGGGCGGCCTACTGCGGAACTACGGGTAGTGCTGCCCATTTGACTGCTTTCGGGTCTTTTTTAAGGGCCAATTTAATTGTTCAAAATTGTGGAACCAAATAACTAAGTAGGAACCGTTTTAGGGGTCCTTTTGGAAGGCTTAAGTTCAAGGTAGTATAATTTCTAAGGTAATAAATAAATATCCCAAAGGAATCATATGATGGTTGCCTAAAAATATCGCTTTTTATAAATACTTGTAAAATGATCGTACTAAAACTCATAAAGTATTCTGAAATGGAACAAAAAAATTAAATTTTCCTAAATAAAATTGAAGGCATGTATTGCATAGATCATTTATTGTATTACTTTTATTACGGAGAAAATACAATTGCAAATGCAAAAAGCAAGTAACTATGTTAAGTATTTGCTGGATATTTTAGGTAATATCGCATTTTTTTGTAGCATTTAAATTCTTTAAAAATGGTTATATTTTTTAAAAGGGAACCCATTAAGATATGGATATCTAATTGCTATAACATCTTAAACATTTCTGGGCTGCACTGCTAACAACGTATTCCCATTTTTTGCGCAGATACTCGCCCCTGACACCGCCCACGTACATCCCGTTCGAGGTGGCGGGCGTGCGGCTGATCGATGGCGGCAACGAGTGCAACGAATCGTCCTGTCGCGTGGAGCTCAACCTGCTGGGCGTCCAGTCGTCGGGCGTCTACAGGTGCGAAGTGTCCGGAGACGCGCCCCATTTCCAGCTAACGGCCCGCGATGCCAACATGAGCGTAGAAGGTGAGTCCGCCTTCTCCCCGCCTGACTAATGAAATGCTATTCCAATTGTTGGTCTCAAATTAAGGGGCTGTTCCCAAGTCCACAAGGAACGTGCTGCTGCCACAAGCAAAAACTATCCGTGGCGGGTAATGCAAATGCAGTAGCACTAAACAAAATATGCGAATTAAGTTGGCGTTAAAACTCATTCAAAAATACCAACTGGCGGAGTACATCTGTTGAAGAAAATGCACAAAAAGAAGGAATTGTGTTTGGTGGTTTTGTATAATATCTAGGGCATTTCCTTTCCGATTTGAAAATACAAAATGTACTGAAAATTTGTATGCCAAGGTTTTCCGGTTAGAAAAATGAATAAAATACATGAATTATTGTAATACNCTGACTAATGAAATGCTATTCCAATTGTCGGTCTCAAATTAAGGGGCTGTTCCCAAGTCCACAAGGTACGTGCTGCTGCCACAAGCAAAAACTATCCGTGGCGGGTAATGCAAATGCAGTAGCACTAAACAAAATATGCGAATTAAGTTGGCGTTAAAACTCATTCAAAAATACCAACTGGCGGAGTACATCTGTTGAAGAAAATGCACAAAAAAAAGGAATTGTGTTTGGTGATTTTGTATAATATCTAGGGCATTTCCTTTCCGATTTGAAAATACAAAATGTACTGAAAATTTGTATGCCAAGGTTTTCCGGTTAGAAAAATGAATAAAATACATGAATTATTGTAATACCATAGCTCCAAAATATAATTTTAAACGGGCAAATAAGTTTACTTTTTGCTAAAAAGTTGTATTTTTCTAAATAACTAAATAACTAAAATATTGAGAAAGTATGTGCGAATTTCAAAAATTATTGAATACCAATAAATTCTAAAATTATTATTGTTTTTAGATTACTATATATTAATCTAAAACTAAGACAACTAAGGCTTTTATTTGTAGTTTAACTAAAAAATATCCTTGGGCCTAGCAAGCTTTCGAGTGAGTTACCCAGATATCTCGCAGTGTACAGGTTCACTCCTCGTTGCCTTTACTGTGCTTCCCCGGATTCTCTGCTGGTTGCCGGCGCTGCTTCTGCTGCTGCACAGCATAAACAGAGTAAAATGTGTAATTTCCGTGATATTTTAATAGTAAACAACGGGGGAAGAAAACTGCAAGGAGCATGCAGAGCCGTTTGCATATATGACGAGCTGGCAAAGTGGCTACTGCGGGGATGCGAATGCGAATGGGAATGACTGTGGATGTGTATGTGAATGTGGGGTGGTGTCTGAGTGTGGAGTGGTGCAAGGGCGGTGCAACACGCACAGGATAAGCCGTGAGTTGTGCAGCCAGCGAGTCAGGCGAGCATCCAGGATGTGCTCGCGAAAGGAAGAGCGCGGGCGTTCATAAAATGTAACCATGAGATGCATGTGATTCGCATCCGCACCCATCCTGCTGCTCCTACTATATACGTACACTTATATATATGTATAGTGTGCGGCTCTGTGATTTACGGCAGCACTTTATGCTTAAAAAGGATATCGCTAAAATGAAAAGCTCCGCCACTGGCACACAGTGTGCCTGTGCCTGTGCCTCCTCCACACTTGCTCCTTTTCCACGCTTTTTTGCAACAATTTTTTGCTCCTCTTTTTGCACCCGCCCCCCGCTTTTTTCCTTCGTCCTTTCAGCTTGTGCGTGTTGCTGCCTCCCGCCTCCTGCCTCTTATTTTTCGCTTTTACTTTTGCTCCACAGGATGTTTCTCTGCATGTGTTTTATGATCATCTATTTTCCGCTGATATAAAATAAATATCTTGTAGATGCGGGCCAGCCATGCCGCAAGCTCTGCAGTTGCTTCCCGCGCCACTGTTGCTAAAATATTTTTAAAAATTTATCAAAAGCAAATAGGGAACTCGAGCGAAGTAAGCAAAACAGAAAGGTGCACCATTTGCATGTGTAATGTGCGTTTAAAATTAGCTAAGGACGTAACTGAGATGCACTCAGCCAAAGGGAAAAGTCATCTGTCCCCCGTCCCGAGTTCCTACCCACGCAGGAATATGCGCCAGTCTCTTGGGCAACTTTTTAGGAAAATGCAAAAAAAAAAAAAAAAAAGAGAACCTGTTACTTATTTACGAGCTGCACATACATATCCTGCTTCTGTGTAGATCCTGTTTATGGATGAGCAAACGGATAAAGGTTAATAACAGTGTGTTTATTTAAGCTCGCTTCAATCTGGGCTTAAAAGTGCAATAAAGTTTGATTTATTATAATATTACTCCTATGATAAACTCATAAATAAAATATTTTGAACAATTTTATTGGATTCCTGGCTAGATGTCGAGAAATCTCACCTACAACGTTTCAACTTGTTTATTAAATAACTTTGTTAACTAAAATCCTCCGAAAACGCTAACACTAGTAAGAGTTGTATATAGCACTCCATGTAATGGGAATTTATTTTATAAAATCTTTACTATTATCTAAACAAAACATCGGAAACCTTTTCCTTTCCAGCTCTTCCCCAAAACAATCCACTCATCAGCAACTTCCACTCGATGTATCGCTTCTATGACTTTGTGCAGGTGAACTGCAGCACCGACTTCTCCAGCCTGTTCACCCAAATCACTTGGTACGTCAACGGGGAAAAGGTGAGTTCATAGCCAAACAATATTAGTGATTATAACTCACCTATTTCCTTATACTAGATCCCCCTCGTGGATCTGCTGCCTAGCACAGAGACCACGATTGTGGCTCATGGCTATAAAATGCATCGCCTTGTGTCCCAACTGAACTTCTACGCCCATGACAAACGCTTCCACCAGCAGCAGCTGCAGCAGCTAATCCAACAAAAAAGGACAATCTCTCCTGCCCGACTCACCCTGGACTTGCGCTGTGTGGTGGAGATCGATCGGTATCCGCATCTACAACGCGAGGTCAATATGTCTGCCCAACTTTACCGGGATGACGCGGATCTCAAGAACCAGAAGCTCACCAAATCAAGATCGGGTAAGGAAACTAAATTAATTTTGTACTACAAGTATATCAAAAAACCCTACAGTAAATATACCATGTAATCGAACAAATGAATACACCAAATTAGCAACAATTTCAGATGATTGAATCGTAGAATTCCAAATTATTATTCCTGTTCAATGTGCTGATTAATCTTTTTCAGTTTTATTAGGATTTTCATGTTTTTCTTAAAGAAATTAGTTTATAATATAATAATACAAATTATTTATTAATATACAATCCATAAATACAAATACAAATCACCAAATAGTCAATTATTGACGATTATTGTTTCCAGAATACCAAATAATTATTCTTAATCGAATTTTCGAATTTTCAGTTTGTATGGGATCTTATTATTTTTTACAACATTAGCTTTGATTTCATTTGAATTCAGAAATTCAAATAAGTTTTAGTTTATCATTTAAAATATTTGATGTCTAGAATACAAAATTTAAGCAATTTTCTGTTTTATATTCGACAATTGTTTAAGGATTTTATTATTTAAAAAAGAAGTACATATATTACGTTTGTTATCTAATATTTCTGTTTCAATTATCTCCGTTCTCTTGCGCCAAAAATACCTTGTTGCCTTGGCCCTGAAATTAAACTATCCCAATTTTAAGTCGGAAGTAAAATAAATATGGAAAAAACAAGTGAAAAAGAAGGCAGTCTTTTGCTGGGCATTTCGCTTAATGTACTTGACCGCAATGTCAATGGCCGCTAATTAAAAATAAATACGATTTCTGGCCGGGCTGACAGTTTGCGGCCTGTCGCCTGTTTTGACAATTTTAAAGCAAATTAATAAAAGCCCCCTCTCTTCTCCCCCGTTTCCTTGGGCAATTCACAGCGGCGGCCGCCAGGACACCGGATGGCAAAGTGCATCATCTGGCGTTGGCGATGACGATGGCGCTGGCAATTTCTGGTGGGATGACCGCAGTGCGACTCTTCACACCGCTGACATTTCAATATGGCGCCCGGAAGTCGGCGCGCTACAAAATGGCGGCGACAGCATGAATTTTTTATGTTCTACGCTCTGTCTTTTCCGTTCGAAATCGTCTCGTTTTCTAGCTCTAAGCAACTGAAATGCACGTGAGAATTTACCAACAACAATGCAACTTGGATGTATAATTGTAATAAATGTCACTGAGTTAAATAAACTAAGCTAAGGCTAGCTAATTAAGTCTAGTCTAGGCAAGAAAATACTGTAAATAGTCTTTAAGAACACAAAAAACCCTCACCAACCAATAAACCCGAGCAAGTGAAACGAAAAAACGATCGAGTGTTTTTCATTGTACTTAATTTAACGCCCACATTGTTGCCGTCAAACAACCGCAAAAATGCCATTAAATATGTAGGAGGGAGTCCTCCTCCCTGCCCATCATTTTTGGCCTGCATTTACATGCATTTTTTTCGACCAAATTCCTTTGGGTTTTCCCAACACCACCCCAAAACCGATTTCAAGCATTGGGCCCGCTCGTCCCCTCCACATTTTGCTTTTAAATCGAATTCAATGAATGCGATTGCAGTGCCCCGCTTGCATATGCAAAGTTGTGGCAGTTAAACCGCCAACTCCTGTAGTTTACACTGGCCAACAGGGATGAGATCGGAGGGGATTTTAAATGCACCTACAATTGAAACAAATTTAAATTTTAAAATTTAATAATTGCCATCGCAGTTTGTCCTTGCTAATGCTTCCATTTTTAATTGAGTCTTATTTTATGCTTGATTTTTTGCCTGTACAGTGCCTGTACAGTGATAACTCAGATTAAAGAACAGCACCCAAAAAACCCTTGAAATAGGAGCACATTTTTCGGCGTCCCTTAATTGTTTCAGGTTTAATCGATTCCCCTTCAAGATCCATTGTTTCGGGAGCGATATTGGAAACCTGCCCGCCCAATCAAGGTGCAGCAGGGCCATTTTCCATTTTAAATCGTCTCTGTGGAAACCGGGCCTTCTTCACTTCGTCAAATAAAAAATAAGCGCCCAAAGCTGCCGGGCCAGCAGCAACGGGCAACGTAAAAAGACTATTAAGCGATAATTTATTTGTAATCTGCGACGCGGGAGGGACGATTCCACTTGCCTCAGTCGGTTGCACTCAAGTTCAGGGAAGCAGTAAATGCAGGGCACTGCAAAAAATACTGACAACCAAATAGGATCCTTGTGAACTTTCAAATATTCTTCTGCAATAATAATTGAATGAATTCAAAGCCTATACATAGATTTCTATAATTATGAGCAGCTGGAATCTTTGATATATATGTAAGTGATCAAAAGTATTTCTCCGTGTTCCAAGGATGCCAGGATTCCGCTCCGTTCGGGGAGCAATAAAACGACGGCAGCAGAAGCCCGCCAAGGGTCCTGGCAAATATTTAAAGGCGCTAAGACGGGCCAGTCAACAGTAACGATGGGGAGCAGCAATTTCCCCGGAAAATGGACACAGCGGAAGGGGGAAAAGCAGAGGCAGCTTGAGGAAAAGCTGCCAGTTGAAAATGGCAGACAATGTAGACTGTGTGCGGCCTTAAAGGGGAGCAAATAAATGATTTTACCAGCTTCCTTAAATAACAACAAATGCCAATTACAATTGCTTTAATAGGGGGCGGAAAAGGGTGGAAAATAAGGGCGAAAACCCCATTCCCGAGAGGCGGGATGGGAGAATGGATCCCGGATTGAGGGGAAATGGTCACAGAATGCACTTGCTGCTCCAGAAAACCGCAAGGATTAAGTAATTTCTGCCAGACATGCAGCAGCCGCAATCGCCAAATGAACACAAAAACTTTGGCCCAGCATTCGGGGCCACCGAAAGAGATGGACAGAGCGAGAGCGAGTGAGACGGGGGCAGAAGGACACTGCCAAAGGACTCTGGCACTCTAATGCACTCGTGTGTGCAATAAATTGGCATATCCTTGCAAACTCACGCAGATGCAGGCGAGAGACGCAGAAAGACAAGCTCGCAGGCAAACGCAGGATATGGACACAGCAGGGTGGCTCATGCAGGAGTTTTAAGGGATTCAATTTAAAACAGAATATTGTTAATAATTGTATCAGTTTTACAGATAAATTTAATAAAAAATCCTTTGAATTGTCTTAAAAAAAGGCTTCAAAACAGCTCTAGATAAACTGTATAATATACCTTAAAAAAGACACAAACAAACCTAGCAACGTTGTCTTTGAATCTGTTGATTTTGAAAACCTTTATCGTCGGCTTAAATATTCTCCTACTTATAAGTAGAGTAAACATTGATAATCCTAAAAATTCCTTTAAAAGCCCGACATGTTCATGATTTTAAATACCTAATTAAGTATAGACAAACCCTGAAAACCCCTTTTTCTGAATTACTAGCCACTTCCCTGGCCGAAAACAATGCCAATGAGTTTTGCGTGTGAGCGGCGGCTGCTGTATTATGCACAGGATGCGCATAAGAATGAAAATCCTTTTGCACTTAATGGCAACACGGAAAAGGCAGCAGCAGGAGCCGCATCCCTTGGCCCACTCGGAGTCTCTGAGACTCCTCCCGTTTGCCCACTTTGGGTAATATTATTTTGTGCAAAATTTCTTATTTCACCGTTGAAACTCATAAAATTCGCCGGCGCTCTTTGTGGACTCGATGAGCTGGCCAAAAAGAAACGAAGCCGTCCAGCGAACTGCATCTCCTGCTGCTTAACCACTTTGAAGGCCATTAATTTGCAATGACCGTGACGGTGGGAAAAATAGTTGTTGGGGCGGGAGGGCAGAGGGGGAAATGGGGGGAAAATGGGGAAAACCCAGCGGAGCATACTGCCACATCCTGGCCGGCTTCTTGTCTAGCTTGCTCCACTTTACGAGCGCGTTCCACTTTTCGCATTTATTGTTTTTAATGCATTTATGCCAGCGGTGTACAGGCACGGGGAAAATATATTATAAGGGGTTAAGGGGATGGAATGGGGATGGGGATGGGGAAAACCCGCAGAAATGAAAATTAAGCGCTTTAAAAACACCCTCGAAGCACAAAGAAAAACACACATCCATCGTGAGTCGATCTGCCCTGCATCAAAGTGCAAGACATACGACCATTATTTATTTAAGCCGCACACAGAAAAAGAGAAATTGGGCCCTGCAGGATGTAGGTTGTGGGTTGCAGGATGTACGATGTAGGATGTTGCATGCAGAAGGATCCAGGATGCCGCTGGATGGGGCTGAGATGGCTGAGATGCTGAGATTGCATGCAATCTGCTTTGGCAGCACATTTCTCCGTCGTCCTCTTTGTCGAGTGCAGCTAATGAAGCTGAGTGTCCTTGTGGCGGGATGTGCCAAATCTATCTAAATATTCCCGATTCCTGACGGCATCGAAGTGATTAAACGCAGCAGCAATCATTCCCCAGACATTTTCTCCAAAACAAAAACAATAAAAAGTAGTTGACTGCACGTTGCAAAAACAGAAAATGTTGTGAGATTGCAGGCTAAAGTGATTAATACAAATCTGGATGATCTGGTTCTAACGATGGGCACACTGTGTGCTGCTTAGGCATTTTAAGTGTGCCCGTATGATCTTTGAATTACCATAGATTGTCCAAAAATAAATCAATAATTTTCAAACGAATTAAAAAATAATTCATGAGATAGTTTATGGGGAAACCGTCTAAAAAAAATGTAACAATTAAACATGATGGCCCCATTACGTGCTGCTTACGAATTTTAAATGTGACCATATGATGTTTAAATTCCCATAGATTGTACAAAATGATTGTGCAATATGTTTATTGTCATACGAATTTTAAAACAAAAATTCAAGAGATTGTTAATAATATACTGATGTATTAAATACAGCTTAGGTATACGCATATTTACAATAACATTGCACTGAATTTTCAGTTACTTTATAGCTACTAATATGGAATCCTTTAATCTTTTATTAAACTTTGAAGGCAAATAAATGATTTCTCTTTGGAATCTCCATTTCTTTACTATATATTTCTCTCAGTTCAGCCTGCTAGAGCATTGAAGTGAAACCATAGTGACCACATTTACTTGAATTGGCTTTGCTTTTAGCTGAGACTGTTGCCGCCATTGCTGCCACAAGGACTTCCTCCGCAATTGAAATGTTTTCATGGTGGCAACTAAAAAATTGTCATCGGTTTTTTCATTACCTGCGGCCAAGTTGCCTTCCCCGGCCACGCCCCATTAAAGACGCTGCTGTTTCGAGCGCTTTCCCCGTTTCCCAGCCCACTTTCCACACAATCACGCACCCGTAGGCAGTTGGCATTGGGGGCTTAATTAAGTTTGTGGCCCAACCGCCCAACCACCCGTTCCCGCCCCCAGTGTTTTTCCCATCGAAATCAGTTGCAGGCGAGGAAATCCAAATCCCTTTATCAACGGAAAATGGCGTGAAAAAAATGCAATTAGTGTTGCACTCGTTGCCCACGCCGCCTTGCGTTTAATTGCGAGCTGCGGTGAATTAAATCATTTTGCACGGAGCCGAAGCCGAAGCCGGAGCCTTAAAGCCTTAAAGACAAGGTCCTGCCTCCCAATGGTCGGACAACAAGGAAACCGCAGCGGAGAAAAGCGAAGAAATAATGCATAAGAAAGTAAGCAGTGAGCGGGGCAAAAAAAAAAAAAAACAGTGGGGAAAAATGGAAAACAGGGAACTGAAAACAGAAAGACAGAGAAAGTGGTAAGAGATTTGTAGACTGCATTTTTAATTACACTAAAAGCAACCAAGCAGCAGCAGCTGGAGAGTGAATGACTGTTCTTTTCGCTTTTCCGCCGCATCTGATCATTCCAGGACCTTTTTCGTTATTTGTAAGAGCTTTTCACCGGCCCATGCATGCATTTCAACAGTGTAGGTCAGAAATATGATTGGCTAGGTGTAGATAAATGTATTACTCTTAAAAACGCAAAAAAAACATTCTCAAATTATACTAAAATATACCCAAATTTTACTAATAAATGTACAAGCATTTTGGTAGATAATTTCTCATAAACCAGAAGATATTAGTTTTTT
>JAJJHQ010010534.1:0-23332 GCA_021223825.1 Drosophila ironensis
CATTGGATAAAAGCACTTCATAACTATACGTATTACCCCAATGAAATTTAGAAACAATTTCCATCAAATACTTGAAGCACTTTAACAAATCGGCGATTGCTGTGCCTCTCTGTCCAGACGGTAATATTTATAAATTGCAGAATGCATTCGCATTCATCAAATGCTCGTACGCACAATGCTTTTATTGAATTTGATATAAGCCTTTAACGTGGTCCCTTTCCGATTCCCCATGTGCGGCTTGAATTGCCCGCTACCTTTTTAAAAATTTATAGCCGCAATTATGCCTTCCCCCGCTTTATGAAATATGTTTATTGACTGCAATTAAATATATGGCTCCCATCTGTCTGTCATCGAAACGGCCCACGCCCAACTCGATCCCAATTCGATCGGGGCAAGGATTCGCATTCGCATTCGCATTCGCAGTCTCACTCGCAGTCGCATTCGATTCGATTCGATTCGACTCGAATTCCCAATGGAAAATCGTTTTCAGTTCGAGTGAAATTTTATTTGACAACTCGCTTCCTTTTGCTGGCCATAAGGGAAAGCGGGAAAGTGGGAAAGTGGGAAAGTGGGCGGAAAACTGTGTCTGTTGAAAGCGGCTCGGGATGGGGGGCGCCCATTTCCGCTTTCAATTTGTTTGGCGTGTGCGTGGGCCCTGTACACTTTCAAAGGAGGCTCCGGGTTTTCGGGGCGGAGCAGGAGGGGAGCACAAATGTAACTGGGGAACTGCATCCGCTGCTTGTCAATCGAGCGATGTCTGATGAATGAATGCATTGGGGGACAGGGGCTGGGGGACCCAGCCTCGCTTATTTGCATTGCCCGTTGCCGGCGTTGTGTCCTTTATCGTTTTTAATTAAACATTGCCGTTTTGGGCTATTACACAGCCATGCAAAGACACTCGAGGCACGCACCAACGTATCCTTGCTCCTTTCGAAACGCTACGTTACGTTGCGTTGCGTTGCCTTGCCTTGCCCGTCTAACATTTCCTTTCGATTTTCCGCATTTTTTGTCTCGATTTTTTCATCGCTTTTCCGGTTCCATTGCCTGATACATTTTGAAGTTGCTATTTGCTCTTGAACGGAGGGAGGTCCTTTCTTTGCGTGTTTGTCCATCTGTCTGCCGGTGTTTGCCAAGTGTGCGTATTTGCGAGTCCGTCGTTGGCAAATCGGTTGGAAAAAATGCAGTTGAAAATCAGTGTTTGTCATTACTGTCGTCGTCTATCATCAAACAGGCAGGACAGGTTCTATCGTTTTTCCAGCACTCGAACAAAAAATAGGTTGTTATGCCATACACCTTGAGGTACAAATGGTATATTAAGTTTGTGCAAATGTTTGTACCATGGGGAAGACTTTTATGATCAGGATCCACTGTCGAGTCGATCTAGCCATGTCCGTCTGTATTTATGAACACGTCGATCTCCGAGATGGTAAGAGCTAGAGACGTAATACTTTTTGCTTTAGGTCCATTATATGGTATGTGTACCACCTTCGTGATTTGCATGTCTACATATTTGACTATATCTCCAAAATGGTAGTAGCTAAAGACATAACTCTTTTTGTTTTAGGTGCGTTAAGAATATATGCAGAATATGTTTATATTGTTTTTTACCCACGGCCACTTCCGCCTATGAAATTTTTTATATCTTTGTATCTTCGGCTGACAGTTACAAATTAAAATATATTTAAATTTAAATAGTTCGCTAGAAGAAGAGTTTTTGCTTATAACCTTCTTCAGACACTTTTTTATATTTAAATATTTAAATTTTTATACACAAAATTGGTTTACAACTAGCCGATATTATAATAGATAAAAATTAGAAAAAGATTTCTTGCTTATAACCTTTTAAAGCCACTATATTTGTATTAAAGTATTTAGATATTATAATAGAAAAAAATTAGTTGAGTCCCAAAAGGGTGTCTGCATTTTTCTTGGTTTTCCTGGTCACTTGCCCTGGTCGCTGTGTCCAAATTTTCGCCATTTTCCATTGCCACTTCGCAGGGTCCCCCCCAACAGTAGGCAACATTCTTTCTTTGAAACTGTTTTCCCGCCTGCAGTTTCCCGGACGAGGTGGCAAATATTTCAGCAGGGCGGGCGCCAAGGAGGCGGGGCATAGCACTGAAAAAGCGAGTGAAATGAGCTATACACCTGTGCGAGGCATTTTTTTTCCCGACTGTTTTGATTGTTCTGGGCTGAACATTCCAGTTGCAGAATGTACAATCTCAGTTTCAAGGGGCGCACAAAAAAGATGCGAATGCGGACACGTTTCCCTTGCCGTTTTTTGTCCCAAGGCCAATATCTTTGATCGGTCGTTTGGGGCTTAAATCGTTGCTTAAAGCTTGTCTAGATCGGTTGGCCATAATTGTATCATTTAATTAGATGTGCTGGCCCTCCAGGCTACCTCTGCCATCCACCTGCTCCGACTGCGGCAATATTAACTTACCCGGTTTTCCGAGAATTTATGATTACTTTATTTTCGCTTTGCCTGCGCCCAGCCTTTGGCCTCGCCTCCGGGCTTAGCGTTTTCCGGGAAAAGCTTGGCGATTAAGTAATGCAATGGAGTGCATTAGCAGTGCCAATGCTTATGCCAAGGCCCTCGGCATTCAGTATCAACATTCTTGCCTACGCTTTTCCCTTGCAGACTCGTTTTTAATCTTTTCGCGTAGCTTGCAGCTTACAGCTTTCGTTTTCTAATTTTAATTTGCCCGCTTACAATTTGCTGCAAAAGATTGCTCTTTTCCAATTTTCCCTTTTGCCTTTTTATTTTTTTACCCGCAAAGGAGCTAAATTAATATGGCTTTGGGGGTTTGGTGGTTTTGGGGGCTACCATTCTGTACAATTTCTGCATAACGCATACGCCTCGTGGGCCATCAGCCATCAGCCATCAGCCATGAGCACGTGTGCACGAGTACTATGCATGGTGCTTCTTATTTTTATATAATATTTTTTACTTGCTCCCAGCTACTTTCTGCGGCTGTCAAAGAAAGTTTTTTTTACATGAATTGCCATGAAATTTTCAAATAACTTTTATATGCAATGGCCATTGGCAATGCGATGTGTGGGCCGCTGGCTGCTGCCGCTGCTGCTGCTGCTGCTGCTGCTCTTCCATTCTGTTTGCCTTGGTTTGCCTTTGGTTTTTCCTCGTTTTTTGTTTGTTGTGTGTGTGGATGGGTGTTTTTCCCTTTGTTTTTTATTGTGGCAGCTGGCAGCACGCGCCTAGCCGTGAAATGATGCAGAAGAATGAAAAGTATGAAACATTTTGCTTCATTAAGTGGCGTGTGTGTTCTCCCTGCCGCCTTGCCACCGACTTTTTTTCTGTGTGTGTTTTTTTTTTTTTTTTTTAGATATATATATTTTGTCTTGGGCATTTTTGTTCCCTTTAATTCAGAGACGCCGCAAACAATGTGTGTGTGTGTGTCTTATAGTATTGCGGTGTCGGCAATTGCGCATGTGCTGGAAGGAGCCCAAAAGACATATGCTCTGTTGGCTTGCTTGATTTCTGGCCCCGGACCGGCCTGGCCCGGACCGGCTTGGCCTGGCCCGGCTTGGCTTGGCTTGGCTCACAAATACTCGGCTTTAAGTCGAGCAAAGGCAGAGGAGCAGAGGAGCAAAGGCAACAAAGGAGCCACTGCCAGCACAACAACGGCTACAATTGTGCGTATCATTTGTGTTACTTTGTTGCATAACCTCCGCGCACCCGTGCCCCAAAAAATGCCCCCCGAAAATGCCAACAGACAAGAGCCAGAGCCACATCATTCATCCCTTTTGGCTGCTTATTAGCCATCCAGTGTCTCTCTGTCGAAATCTCTGTATGCCAGCAAGTGTGCGTGTGCCTGTGTGTGCCTGTGTGTGCCTGTTGGTGTGTGTGGGTTTGGTGGTGTATAGTATGTGTGTGTGTGTGTGTGCATCATTTAAAACAATATCCAAAGATTTGTTTCGCCATTTATATGTCAAAAATGACAAGTCAAGTGCTTTGTTCTTGTTCTCGCCTTTCTGCTGTCTTTCTCTTCGCTCCTCCCTCGCATTTCCCTTTTTTTTTGCGTTTTTTTTCTTTTTTTTTTTTTGCTCAGCGCGCCATTCATCGTCCTCTTGTCTCTGTTTTCCTTCCAGTTTTTCTATTTTTTCGTTTCTGGTTTTGTTCTTGGCTTTGTCATTAGCAGTCAAGCGCAAAGAAGCGAGGCGAATGGGAAAATATAGACGCCATTCAGGTAGAATCCAGAATGCTCTGCAGTGTTGGCTAACGATAATTGCCTCATTCAAGTGCTAGTAAGCGGTGATTGTTCACGGGCCAGTGTTAGTTAATTGAGTGCGAATATTCCGCTTAGCGAGTGATTCTTTGTTAACGCTTCGACATTACGGCAGATTGAAGTGGAAAATATGCAGGCAATGCTTAGGGATCCCACAATTTATTACTCTTTCTGGGTGAATTGTGTTAATTACATTGCAATCTTGAACATGGCAAGGGCATGAGTGCGATAATGCAAACGAAAATGCTTCCGAATTTTCAGATTTTCATCATTGAATCGAATCACGCTCGACTGGATTGCAATCTTCTGTGCTCTCTGTGCGATTTCAGGGCATTTCCCAGCGCAAATGCTAAAAAAGCAAAGACAATGAATGGTTTGAATGGAAATCCAAAGGGGAAAGGGGGACAGGGGGGGACAGGGGGAAGGGAAAAAGTTGTCGCCTAGACTGCGTGTATGTGTGAAATGAGCTTCAAGTACAACAGCAACAGCAACAGCAACAACAACAACAACAACAACGGGGAAAACAAGAACAACTGACAAGGACGCTCATATGAAAACAAACGCATAATTTAAGCGTAATTGCTGTCATTTTTCATTCGAGTGCCGCAAACTGAGGACGAAGGGCTACGGCGATGGACAAAGGGGTAGGGCCAAGGGGGAGGGGCATGCGGGGTACTGCCACAGCTGCTGCTGTTGCTGCTGTTCAAGTGCCCCAGTTTGTCTATGTCGCCAGTTGCCCTCGTCACTCTCCCTCGCCTCTGGGCAGCAGCCTCAGAGTTTACTTTCTGCCATCGCCCGCAAATCGTATAATAGGGGTCACTTCGATAGTGTGACTTTCAAATTGTAGCAATGGATTTACTCCAAAAACGGGTCTCACGAACTTCAGAAAGGTTTATCACTCAGAAATTTACTAGAACTTGGTGTAACATTTCAAAAGAATACAAGATATCACAAACTTTGATCCTGCTGTAGTCGTTCCGATTGGTCTTATGAACACAAACGGGTGTTATGAACGTCAGAAAGGTTTATCACTCAGAAATTAGCTAGAAGTTGGGTTTTACATTTCAAAAGAATACATCACATCACAAACTTTGATCCTGCTATACTCTAAAAATCGTTTAATAGAGGTTCTTCCGATAGTGTGGCATTCCAATTATAGCAATGGATTTACTCCAAAAACGGGTCTTACGAACTTCAGAAAGGTTTATCACTTAGAAATTTACTAGATGTTGGGATTACATATCAAAAGAATATCACAAATATCACATCACAAACTTTGATCCTGCCATCGTCTAAAAATCTCTTAATAGAGGTCACTCCGATAGTGTGGCATTCAATTTGTAGCAATGGATTTACTCCAAAAACGGGTCTCACGAACTTCAGAAAGGTTTATCACTCAGAAATTTACTAGAAGTTGGGATTACATATCAAAAGAATATCACAAATATCACATCACAAACTTTGATCCTGCCATCGTCTAAAAATCTCTTAATAGAGGTCACTCCGATAGTGTGGCATTCAATTTGTAGCAATGGATTTACTCCAAAAACGGGTCTCACGAACTTCAGAAAGGTTTATCACTCAGAAATTTACTAGAAGTTGGGATTACATATCAAAAGAATATCACAAATATCACATCACAAACTTTGATCCTGCCATCGTCTAAAAATCTCTTAATAGAGGTCACTCCGATAGTGTGGCATTCAATTTGTAGCAATGGATTTACTCCAAAAACGGGTCTCACGAACTTCAGAAAGGTTTATCACTCAGAAATTTACTAGAAGTTAGGGTTACATTTCAAAAGAATACAAGAAACCACAAACTTTAATCCTGCTGTAGTCTTTCCGATGGGTCTTATGAACACAAACGGGTGTTATGAACGTCAGAAAGGTTTATCACTCAGAAATTACCCAAACGTTGATCCTTCTATACTCTAAAAATCGTTTAATAGAGGTCCTTCCGATAGTCTGGCATTTTAATTATAGCAATAGATTTACTGCAAAAATGGGTCTTAGAACTTCAGAAAGGTTTCTCACTCAGAAATTGCCTAGAAGTTGGGAATAAATTTAAAAAGGATGCATGAAATCACTATATTTGATCCCTATATCGTCTGAAAACCGTATAATAGAAGACAGTTTGCAACTCAAATTGCAGATTAATCGGGTCATATATATTTGAAATTGAATTTCTTAGATTTAGTCATAACAAATGCCTGAAAGAATTGCATTAAAATTGCAATTTTTATTAAAACAACATAGCCAACAAACATGTTTTTAGATTCAGCTTGGCTCATAAAATTTTTGAAAGAAAATATAAATAGATATTGTTAATGCATTGCTGAAAAACTACTCCTCAATTATGTAAATCCAATATGTATGTCCGAAAGCATGGCAATGAAATTGCCACTCTTATTTTCAAATGGTTGCAAAAATATTCCCATTTTTTAGCAAATAACCAGCCAATATGCAGAACCTTGCGAAAAAGCACACCCGTTGTGGTAAAAAAAAAAAAAAAATTAAACCGTGTAAATATTTTACAGCTGCTGGACACTTTGAGGTCCCTGGAGATTTTCGTGAAAACGTGTAATCTCCTGCTGTTTGCTTTTATTGATGTCCGGGTTTTATTAAAAAAGAAAATTAAGCAAAAAAAGCTGAAAAAGTTGACTTTTGTGGCCAATGCAGAAATACAGATGCAAACATGAAAATAACGTATGCATATTGACATATCCCGGCAGTTATTAATTCTTCATTTGAATATATTTTCATTTTCGCACAGAAAGCACAGATATCAATATGAGATGCAGCCTCTGTTGTATTGTGGTTTTTGTGTCTACAAAATATTCATTTTTCCGCAAGAACTAACCCAATATGGAAATCAATTAAAGACATTTATTTCACATTTTTTTTCCCCCATTTGTCAAGTGAATATATTTGCATTCATTCGAGTGCCTTGTCTTTCTGCCCTGCCCGCGATTATATAGAAATTGTGCGAGGGCGGAGGAGATTCGTCCATTATTTCTATAAAAGTCTGCGATTTTGTCTGAGAGCTTGTGCATCCGGCGTTGAAGCGCCAATAATTATGCAGCTTAGGTTTGGATTTCCCGCGGCAGTCCCGTTTTTCGCTTGTGTTTTTTCCCTGCCACTGACAGTTCATCAATTGCCTGACTTTTTGCCACGTTAATACTCCTTCTACCAAGGGCGAAACAACAAAAAAAAAAAATAGGTTAAAAAAAGGAAAATCGAGGCGGGAGTGGGTGTGGGTGTGCCGAACAAGAAAGAGGCGTGAAATATGAGCCAGTATGGCAGTTGCAAACAGTTGGCAAATGTTGGCGGTTTTTGCACCTCCAGAGCCACTCTGCTCCTTGCCTCCTTGCCTCCTTGTTGCCTGCTTTTGCTCCTGCCGGTGAAATCCTCTCCAGCTGCAATGTCGAGAGCTGTCTTCCTGTTTATTCGCCGCTTTGTGTGCTGTTGGCCCTTTTTAGCACCTGGCCCAGGGACATTCCATGCCCCATCCTCTCCGCCACCGCCCCCGCCCACGGCATCTCCGCCCACTCGCCGATCCTTTTCCCCATTTTCCGTGTGTCCTTTTTGGCCGCTTGCCAGCTCAACTCGAGTTCACTTCCAGTTGAGTGTTTTGCCTGTCGCCCGGCGTTGTTGTTCCTGCTCCTGCCTCTGCTCCTGCCTCTGCTCCTGCTCCTGTTCCTGCCCCTGATGTTCGTGGCATTGTCGACCTGCACTTGCAACAATCGTTGTTTCTGCCACATTGCCACGCCCATGGCGCCCCCAAAACAGCTTGTTGTAGCCCCTTTCGGGCCGCTTTTGTGACCCAATAAAGGCAAATTATTTCTTTTTGCATTCACTTTGTTTTGTAATTAGGCAACTTTTTGTTCTCACGTATTTTTCCTTCTCCATCCGCTTCCTGGAAATAAATTTTCAGAACATAATGCCTACAAACTTCAGGGGTATATTTGCCTAACCAACATCTATGTATGGCAGGATAAAAACTCGAGTTTCTTGCTTTTTGGAAATGATGTGTGGCATTTTTGTGTATATTATCTCCAAAAATTACTCGATCATCAAGTGTTATACCTTTAAATGAGCGCCCAAGTTTCTATTATCAATCTGCATTTAAATTTTGGAAGCCGATTTTGTGACACAATTTATAAAAATTTTCTAAAGTAGCCTTTGCCAAATTGTGAGATCCTACAATTGCAATCAAAGTTGCATATCTTCTCCAAAAATCACTGGATCTTTAAATGTTATATCTTCAAATGTGCGGCGGAGTTTCTTTAATCAATCTGCATTTCAATGTTGAATACCAATTTGTGAACAAATTTATAACAATTTTCTAAAGTACCCCTTGCATATCTGCTCCAAAAATCACTGGATCTTTAAATATTATAACTTGAAACGTTCGACAGAGTCCCTATTATCCATCTGCAATCTTCCATTTTGAGAGATAATTCCACTTATAAGGGTACCCTCTGCAAAATTGTTTTAATTGTTCATTGTATTAAAAGTCAACCTTTGAATGTTTTATCTCAAAATGTGCGGCAGCGTTCCCCTCCGTAATCAACATTGCGTTTAAGTTTGCCATCCTTTGGCTTTCCAACAAACTACCTGCATTGTAAGCCTCATATTTTGGCCCAGACTAAGCCACTCTCAAAGTCTAATGCCCCAGAATGTATCTCATTTTAAGATAACACAATACCTCTATGAAAATTTTGCCCGGATTGCCTCAAATGTGAATGTACGAGTATTTTAGTTTAACCAACAGTCGCACGGGAGCATGCAGCCAACTAATTTTCTGGCTTTTATTGGGGCCATTGGTATGTGTGGCTGCAAGCGAAACAAATCCCAACTTTTGATACAAAAATCTGCTAGATTTAAAAGCGAGCAGATGCGGTGCCGTGTGATGTGGTGCGGTGCGGTGTGGTGCGACACTGCCCACACACAAGTAAATGCCCGTCTCCGGCTCGTCGGTGTCTAATTTGTTGGTTAAATTTCATATTTACTGGTTGTGGGCCGGGGATTAAATGCCTTTTCTTTTCCCCCAAGTGCCTTTTGCCAATGCCAGCCAGGCTCCAGGCCTCTGTGTGTGATGCATTGTTGCCGGTGGCTTTTGTGCCGCCAGGATGCCGCATTTCAGCCTGAAACGGACTTGTGGCCCACTCGAATCGGTGGCCCACCCGGACCACCCGGCCCATCCGGCCCACTCGGTGCCTGCCACTCGGAGCGGAGGCAAGCCTCTGAATTAAATGGGACGGGCGATGAATTATTCCAAGGATGCTGAACGGAAAGGTGAAAGGCGTCACTTAGTGTGCTGGTCAAGCCTGCTCGGGGAATTTTAAAAATGCATCCCCATAGCTCCCTCCCCCTTGGGGACGGAGGGGTCTGCGATGATGTCTATGTGGGGGGGGGCCGCCTTGTGTGCACTTGGCAAACGTCCTCGATGCCGACTGTGTTGACAGCGCTTAGCTTCATGAAAACGATTCTAATTCTGGACATTAGAGATTTTATGGGAATTTAAAAGTTTGTGCAACTCTTAGTCGCACAGCTTGTGTCCATGAAAAAGTGTGACTATTTGCACTCATTATGTGGAGTGTTTAGCAGTGCTACGATAGTCTTTATCTAGAATCTTCAATCCAGATTAAGATGGTCTCATTAACCATAAGAAACTCGGTTCTTTGCAGCCTAGATATGGTTTCTTGAGATCAGAGTTTGCCTTTAACTAATACTTCTGAGGTTGGTTAAGCTTTTCAGCTATTACACCTGGTTCTTCAAAATATAAAGGCTATATTTAATTCGTACGAATGTATATAACTGGGAGAAGGAAGCTGTCTTGATCACCATCAACAGCCGAGTCGATCTGTCCGTATGAACGCCTATATTTTGAATACTTTAATATATAGAGAAAAAGTAATTGTATATTCGGAATTGTGTGACACCAGTTTAGTACAAGTTTAGTACAAAGCACGAAACTCTGGGAATCCACAATTTTAACTCTTGAGCTACCAACTTTAGTTATTACATTGGTAGAGCTAATATCTATCTGTATTGCGAAAATCAGCTGGTTACACCCGACTATAATCGTGTTTACTTGCACCTTATAACTTTAAGTAGTTAAAATATTATGGTGTTGTTTCTGGGGCTTGATCTCCAATATTTAATTGGTATAGATATCAAAGATTCTATGGCAATTTAGCCAACTCTTAGTTGCACAACCTGTATCCCTGAAATGCCAGGGACAAAAGTATCTAATACCTATTATATCATGTAACTTTTACCTGCGAGGCTTATGGCTTGTGATGTAGCTGTTAACTCTCAACTTTAAGCTGTGTTTTAACATAATTACAAGGCTTTAATTATAAGAGCTATCTTAGATGTTCATTTTGTACATAGAAGACTTTACGTGAATCTAATGGTTATGAAGTTATCCTATAACTATTATACCTTCGAACTATTACCTGTGAGTTTTATGCTTTTTGCTTTACCTGTCAACGTTTAACTGTAGGCAGTGTTATACCAAAGTTGTCGGGATTCAGATTACAATATTTAATTAGTGTGGCTATCATGCATCGTCGGATCCGTGGAAATTAGTGATTCCTTTCCGTTGATTGGCAGTGTGACAGCATGCACTTTGGTTGAACAATTTGAGCGTGAAATTTGGGATTGAATGTGTGTTTTGAAAGCGCTAGTTATGTGGAGACCCGATTAGCTGCCGGCTAATTACTTTCCATTCAGCGGATTGGCCGAAATTGTGTTTGACCCTTTGAATGGTGCTTTATGTAACGGTGACTGTCAAACTGCCGCCGCTGTGCAAACTGTGCGGCAATCAATGTGGCCGCCTAGTGATTACATGCCTCCGGGTTGCAAAGATGAAGGAAGGGTGGAGCGTGGAGGGGTATGAGGGTGGTGGCGGGTAGGGAGGCCTGGGATGTGGGAATGTGTGTATGCATTGGAGTTGCCCCCCCGCAATTGCCGCATGAGCATAATTTGTTGTAATTAACATAACGAGCCAGCCCAAGCAATAATGGCCAAACTTCCCACACATGTTTGAGCTGAAGTTGTTGTTGTTGTTGTTGTTGCTGTTGCTTTGTGAGTCCTTGGTCCTTCATCCTTTTGTGTAATTAATTTGTTGTGTTCTTTTTTTTTCCTGCCCTGCTTAGCTTTGCTCAGTTCCGTTCGGTTCGCTTCTGTTTTTCTTGTTTTTTTGTTTTTTTTTTGTTTTGGTGTTGTTTTTTAGTAGCACCGCCCACTGCCACGCCCACCTCCGGCAGCATAAATAAGCTGTTGTTGTTCCTATTTAGGCAGGCATTTATGAAAATGACTTTATGCGAGACATTAACCAAAGACTTTGTAAATATTTCGTGAGCAAAGGGAATCGTTCCGCATTAAGCATACGCCGTGTTGGCACTGCCTTGAATTTCATTTATTCAAAAGCTAATGCTCATGTTACCCGAACAATTGTAATAATTAATTTCATGCCGCCTGTGGCATGGGGCCAAGTCAATTGCGTTTGTCATCTTTCAATTTCCCCGTCTCGCAAGCGAAAGGACATTTCTGTTTTGTGTGTATTAAGCATACGCCGTGTTGGACGTCTGCCTGGCGTGGACTCTAATTAAATACCAATGGTTTCGAAGTGTATTTGCCCAAACATACAGCTGATTTGGCATTTATTTTTCAATGGGAAACTAGAAAAAATAATGTTTCTTTTCGGGATTTTAGCTAACTTTGAATTTATTTCAAGAAACAAATAGATAGAAAGCTTGGAAATCATTAAATTTCTGGTTTAATCGCATTTTAAATTACCTCTTTAGGAATTTATGGAACATTGTGACATACAATAGGAATTATTTTTAAATGGCTCTATGATTTAACTCTATGATTTCAGCATTATTTTCAGTAACTAACTTGAAAACTTTCAATATTGGATTTATATTTCACATGAGATACATGCCTTTTATTCGTTTAAATTTAGGATTCAATAAGGGATTGTATGCTATATTTATAGTATGGTTTTAAGAATTCCATCTTTGGTTAATTTATATTTCAAACCTTCTTATTTATATTCAATTTATACCTTCTATTATCCCTGACACTCTATTATCCCTTCAATTATGCAATCTTGGCCTTATCTTTAACTTGAAATTGTATTATCGCTTAAAAAAAAAACGCTTTTAAGAATGCAAATCGTTCTTCTTCTAACAGAGCCTTTTCAATTATATCCTCAATGTTTATAATAGGCTTTTAGGAATTTGAATTAAAGAATATAAGTCTTACCTGTCTTACCTCTATTCTTTTAACACGAAACTCTTAAGATTCTAAGACTTTTGAAATATCTTTATCTTCTTGTAACTTGAAACTCTTTTGGAATACAATTCTGAAATGTTTTCAGGACTTTCAATTGACTTATCTCTTGCATACAAATTTCGTTTTAAAAATCAAAGTTATTGACCATATATCCCCATGATTTTTTGTGTTTCTCTTCTGCAGCAACAAGTTGTCGAACTATCGGGATATGTCATCATACTCGTGGAGAATGTGGAGGGGAAAATTAAACTATACGGCTCACCGCCCGATCGCGATAATCTGGAAGTGGGCGATGAGATACTCGAGGTCAATGGCCTGACCCTGGACAATATATCCCGCACGGAGGTCATTCGTCACATACACGACGTGCGTATAAGCGAAACGCCCCCTTTTTTTGGGGGCTAGTCCTTGAGAAATCAACTCATTTTCATGTGTTTTTTCTTTCCTTTCAGTGCATCAAGTCCTGTACCATTTGCCTGCGGGTGCGGAAAAAGAATGATTCTCGACTAGGTAAGTTATACCGAAAATTTCAATTCGATTGTCGATTTTTAATCCTAAATTTTGGGTGGTAGATAATCTCAGTTGCCCTCAAACTGTGTTGATCGCGACCGTTTGGCCGGTTTGAGAGCCACTGATGGATCAACAAGTGGCAGTGACTTCAAAACCAATTGATTGGGAGCCACTCTCACATTTCATTTAATAACTGTCCCAACTAGACGACCGCCTTTCTTCCGCCCTCTCTTCAGCCTCTCTTTTCGGCCTTAATCTCTTCCAGCACATTTTGTTTTTCTTTGGCACTTGTGCTTTTGCTCACTGACTTTGCGGTCAGCAAATCTTCTCGTCTTGGCTCTCTCCCGTTCTCGGCGGCTGCTCTTTCTTCCGCCTCTTTTTGCGCCCAGTGCTGTTTTTTTGGCTGCTTTTTTTTCGTAAAACTACGAGGCTACGAAACTTATACATAGGTTGAGTTGCAATCACAAAAACAAAACATTTAAGATTCTTTGGCTAAAAAGCGTCAACTTGTTTTTACAACCTTAAAAAAGGTTTCCAAATTTTGCAAAGCAGAACTTAGATTAGGCAAAAAGGATTTCATTTATTTGTTACATACTTTGGCCAAAACTGACGTATTCACTAAATACCACATAGTTACATACCAATTTTACCAAATATCTAATAGATAATAATTGAAAATTTAGATTTTCTGACTTGTGATTGCATCTTTTAACTGAAACTGTTGATTATTTTTTATTTTTGTAAGCAAGTTCTTACAGATCAGATCATTTGCCAGCCTTAATCGGTTATTGTGTTCGTATTTCTCATGTTTTGAGATCAGCCTATCCAGTCCTAGCTTTTTTTTTTGGGGAGGGTCCGATCTGGCCCCAAGCTCTCTTAACCTTTGCCGAGCATCACTGGCGGGGCCGCTCTCCGCCCTCTTTTGGCGGCTGGGGCTCCGGTTGGGTTTGGGGGTGGATGCTTGCGGTGTGTTGGGTAAGGGGTGCAGGGGAGTGGGGAAAGGGGGCTCTGGCGGACCGGACTGGGGCCTCTCCGGCCGCTTGGCCAGAAGCGGAGCGTCAGTTGTGAGGCGACCGTCGAGGTGACGTTTCCGTAGCGTCGCAGGTTGGTTCGGTTCGGTTGTGTTCGGTTCGGTTCTGTTAGCGCCTCCTCCGCTTTGGGGTCTGCTTTCGCGTTAGCGTTCGCCGCCTCCTCGTTGCCCCCATCTCCGCGGCTCTCTTACGTTCGCTCGCCGGCAGAGCGGGGAGTGTTTATCACACACTTCTTTTCTTTACCTTTTTTTGTTGTTGTTGTTGTTGTTGTTGCATCTTTCGGGGCTCTTTGTTGGTTTTTGGATTTTTTGTTTTGAGTGCGCGCACGCGTTAGCGTCTCCTTTTTCGCTTCGCGTTTCGTATTTCAAGCCGCCGTCGTCGCTTCTTTTTTTTCGGTGTAGCCCCTCCAACTCAAATTTGTTGTTGTTGTTCATTAATTGTGGTGCAATTGCAAGCAAAGCCAAACAAAGTCAAGCAAAACAAAGGAAAGCAAAACAAAAACAACACTCCAAACAAAGAGAGCGCCAGTGCTCTCCCCAAAAAGTAAGTTCCTCGCAAGCTTTCGAAGGCTTTTCGAATTCCTTTACAACTTCCGGAAGTATTTACATGGAAATGTCAAAGAAGCGGTACCCCAAAAAATGTATCTCTTCTCGAAAGTTTCGCATTACGGAAAAGTAACATGGATGCCAAATTAATTTGATCTATTCTCCAATGTTTCAACTCCCGGAAGTACACGGAAATGTCAAAAAATAATATGGATACCAAAATATTTAGATCTATTCTACCATGCTTCACATTCTCCAAGTATCTCTAAATGTAAAACAAAATTGGTTACCAAATAAATTGCTATATTGTCAATTGTTTTGCATCACAAAGTGCACAGAAATGTAAAAAAATTAATACAAAAAATGATCTATTCTTCAATATTTCAACTCCCGGAAGTACATGATAATGTCAAAAAAATGTATCTATTCTCAATAGTTTTGCATTCCGGAAGTACTCGGAAACGTCAAAAAATAATATGGATGCCAATAGAAGCTAAATTTGATCTATTCTACCATGCTTCACATTCCCGAAGTACTTTCATAAAAACGTAAAAAAATGTCCTTAAAGTTTCCCATTCCCGAAGTACATAAATATGTTTAAAAAAAAAGTATTTAAAAAAAAGTGATATTTTCAAATGTTTCACATTCCGGAATTTGTCAAAAGAAAATTGATTTCAAAAAAAGGTGTTCAAATATTTCGTATTCCGGAAGTATCTAACAAATGCCGAAAAAAGTTGATACCAAAATAAATTTGTATTCGGCAACAAATTACAATAATGGCATTTTAAAATTGTCTTGGTTTCCTCCCCAATATTTTAGAGTTTATATTTGGAGATTGAAACATTAGAATATGTTTATGCTTGGAGGGGATATCTTTAATCTGGAGTTATGCCAAAAATGTCTTAGGCAAATATGTTAGGTAGTAGCATATTTTATGGGAAATTCACCCTCCAAAACGATATTTGGTTCAGGTTCTATTTAAACTTTATGGAGGAATCTGAACTGTGGTTCAAGAACTTCCCAAAATCTTAATAGCTTTACAGATAGATTAAATTTAGGTCCACTTGGCCTTAATTGCGAGGCGACAGATACTTGCTCGGTTAGTGTCAATCATGGTGATTTAGTGTGGGATCCAGTTTAGTGGCTGGGAATTCGAGTTCTAGGCGGTTCTAGTATTCCCCTTTGGACAATTCGATCGCGGAAAGTTTTCAAAGCGTCGCTTCATTATTGTGAGGGAGGTGGCAAAACTCCAGCTTAGCCCATTAACACCGTGTGATGATGCTTGGCTCTTATTCTGGCTTATTTATTTGATTTAGTTTTGATGTTTTTTCGGCTCTTGCGGGCGTGAGAGTGCAAAATGGGAGGGCAAATAGTTTGGGGGGCACACGGGCACAGATACTTACCTACCTAGCTGGGGGATACAGAGATACGAAATTCCCCCATGGACCATCAAAGTGGCCAACAAAAAGCATTTGGAAATGGAAATGGGATTGGGAATGGGTATGGGAATGGTGGGAGTTTAGCCTCGGCTCTCTCGCGGGCCACAGCCTCCTGCTCGGCTTTTTGCCTCCCACTGAAATCAGCCAACTGGAAATTACTGCAAAATAGACAAAGCGAGTGCGAGTGCGAGTGCGAGCGGTGGGGCACAAAGATACACGCCGCTCCAGAGATACTAGCGCTGAGGCACCGCTGAGGTACAGATACAGATGCGGAGCGAGAGAGGAATAGAAATAAAAGCTGCTTACAGTTTGGGCTGCCTTGTGTGCCACGTGTTGTTTTTGTTGCTGCTGTTGTTGCTGTTGTTGCTGTTGTTGTAAAAAGCGGCTAAACAAGAAACACACAACAGCAGCAGTGGCAGTGGCAGCAACAGAGCAGACAGCAAAGAAAACTAACCTCAAAACGAAACAAGTTTTGTCGAAAGTGGAAATCAACTGTCAAAAAAAAAAACAACACACACAGCCAACAACATAAAAGTGGCAAAAAAACACATTTTATGGGACCCACATACCAAAAGTAACATTCATTATGAACCCATTAAAACAGAAAAACCGAAGAAAAAGCCAACAGCAGCCAGAGATCTTTGAAATGCAAATCGAGTTTGCAAGTGCCCGTCGCTGTGGATGAAATTGAATTCTTGGAAAAACGATGCCAAATGAGATACCTAGTTTCGGAGCAGGAGATATGTGTCCATTAAGAAAGCGTGTGACATTCCTTAATGCTTAAAATCCCATTCAAAAGATATACAATGTTTGCCTATACTACATATTGATTGGGTCCGAATTCTTGGATACTATACTTTGGTCCATGATATACTCTCTTGTAGGGAGATACCTAGTATACCTATTATGTGTCTATTAAGAAAGCGTGTGACATTCCTTGAGGCTTTAGTCCCCATTCAAAAGATGTTGATTGGGTCTGAATTCCTCGATACTTTACTTCGGTCCATGATACTCGTATACTACCTTGTAAAGAGATACCTAGTTTCGTATCTATTAACAAAGCGCTTGACTTTCCTTAATACTTAGTATCCTCTTCAAAGGATATACAATGTTTTCCTATACCATATATTGATTCCTGGATATTCCTCTCTTGTAAAGAGGTACCTAGTTTCGGAGGGGAAAGTGTGTCCAAGAAAGGTTGTGTTATTCCCTGAGGCTTTAATCCCATTCAAAAGATATACTTACTTATATATTGTATTATATATTGTTAGGCCCGAATTGCTAGACTTTGCTAGACTTTACTTTGGTTCAAATAATATATTATCTTGTAAAGTGTATACCTTGTTTTGGAGAGCAAAATATAAATATGTACAATGTTTGCCTATACAACATATTGTCCTAATTCCTGGATTCTCCATTTTGATCCAAATAATATATTCTCTTATAAAGAGTGTAGTTTTCAAATACGAGTATCTATGAGATATCTAGTTTCAAAGGGGATAAACCTTCATGACTATTGGGACAAGATTAAGATAAAGATATACAGATATGATATAGGAAGCTTAGTTTTGCCCCAAATGATATATATTGAGTATTTTTTTGATTCACTTGCCGCGAACTCCCCGAATTAAACTGCAATTAATTGGAACTTTCGCTTTTATTCTGCCACTCTTCATTTGTTCTGGTAGAGGCGATTTGTTAAGCCATAAATCCCATATTAAATCAATCGAATTTCAATCGAAACATTTCGAGTACTAAGCATTTAATATGCGACAAACCAACTGCATGCGGCCTCCCCCGGCCGGTGGCGCATCAATCATTTTGCGAGCGGCTATCAAAAGGTCTTTCGTGCGGCAAGTGGGCCTGTTAGAGCTGTTAGGAAAATGCAATTACGGCTTGTACCGCTCGCAGGATATGTGTGTGTGTGAATCAATCAATTACCCGCCCATTCGGAGAGACATGGGGTATACAAATTGGATTACAGTTTGGCATGCAGTGCATTCAAAACGGGGCGGATACTTGATAATCGGCGGGCGCGCTGATAAGACGGCTCTGCTGCGGCGACTGCAACTGCAACTGCAACTTGCAACTGCAGTCTGGCCGCTTTTGATTTTTGGGTCAACTTCAACGGACCCCGAAGAATTTCCAGTTTGCCAGAGGAACAAAACACAAAAATATACATACTCGTACATCAATATGTATATGAGAAGGAAAAAAAAAGGCACCAACACACACTGAAAAACATTCCTGAGCCATGAATTTCGTGGAGTTTAGAGCGAAATCAATAGCAGCGCAGTCGGCAGAGCAAAAGTAAAAACTAAAAACACAAAAAAAAAAACAAAATAAAAAATCAGAAAGAAACACAAAACTAAAAAACAAAAAGCTAAACTTTTCAACGTTCGTTCGTTTGTCTATTGGAGCGGCTGCAGGGGGGAGCGGGACGGGAAGCTTCACACATGTGAAGGGCGGAGGGGCCGGGGGGGCAAGCAGCATCCGAAATCCGGTAACGCAAGTTTCTTGGCTCCAGCCTTTACACTCTGCACTGCAAAAAACCCCAAGGCACCGAAGAAATTCAAGATCGATTTTGGGGTCAAAAACTTGAAAACTGGCAAGGAAATTGCAATATCAAAATTATATGATCATGTGTTTGGAATATTATGTGTTTATTCCAAAGTAAAGGTCTTTTCAAGGCCCAAGACAAATCATAAGGTCTTAAAACGATCCATTTGTATGATGATAAACTTGATAAATTCAAGTTATTAGTATCCCCAAGGCACCGAAGAAATTCAAGATCGATGTTGGGGTCAAAAACTTGAAAACTGGCAGGGAAATTGCAATATCAAAATTATATGATCATGTTTTTGGAACATTATGTGTTTATTCCAAAGTAAAGGTCTTTTCAAGGCCCAAGACAAATCATAAGGTCTTAAAACGATCCATTTGTATGATGATAAACTTGATAAATTCAAGTTATTAGTATCCCCAAGGCACCGAAGAAATTCAAGATCGATGTTGGGGTCAAAAACTTGAAAACTGGCAGGGAAATTGCAATATCAAAATTATATGATCATGTTTTTGGAACATTATGTGTTTATTCCAAAGTAAAGGTCTTTTCAAGGCCCAAGACAAATCATAAGGTCTTAAAACGATCCATTTGTATGATGATAAACTTGATAAATTCAAGTTATTAGTATCCCCAAGGCACCGAAGAAATTCAAGATCGATGTTGGGGTCAAAAACTTGAAAACTGGCAGGGAAATTGCAATATCAAAATTATATGATCATGTTTTTGGAACATTATGTGTTTATTCCAAAGTAAAGGTCTTTTCAAGGCCCAAGACAAATCATAAGGTCTTAAAACGATCCATTTGTATGATGATAAACTTGATAAATTCAAGTTATTAGTATCCCCAAGGCACCGAAGAAATTCAAGATCGATGTTGGGGTCAAAAACTTGAAAACTGGCAGGGAAATTGCAATATCAAAATTATATGATCATGTTTTTGGAACATTATGTGTTTATTCCAAAGTAAAGGTCTTTTCAAGGCCCAAGACCAACTTTGTATGATGATAAACTTGAAAAATTCAACTTATTAGTACCCCCATGATCATAGATCAGACTCTCCTACTTTGGAATTACCCTGAATATCCAAACATATTACTTGAGGAATTTCTGGTTACCTCTCCAAAATGAAGTGTGAAGTTTTCGGTAGCCCTACGCCGCTGCCTAATGATATCTAATCATCACAAAAACCTGATGACACATCATATAAATATAAATTTTCAAAATCCCCCACTTGCCCGTGCTTATCAATGCCAAAGCAATTTGTTGTTCAAATTTAACAAATTAATTGCCATCACAGTTTTCTTGCCAGCAGCTATTTACCCGTAATAAAATTGCTTATTTAATTGAGGGGTTTTTCTGGCGGTGTAGCCGGGCTGCTGAGTCAATTGTGTGAGTAAGTTTTTCAGTTTACACGCGGACAACGTCGCCGTCGCCGTCGCCGTCGCGGCCGCAGTCGCTGTGGCAGTGGCAGTGGCAGTCTCTGCCTCAGTCGACGTCACAATGGCGATACAATTGAGCGCCCTCAGTTGGGTGAGTTGGGTGGGTGGCAGGGCGGCAGGGCGGGCCAAAAGGGGGTGGGAAGGGGTAGGGGCAAGGTGGCAAGGTAGAGCTGGCCCGGCCATGTGCTGCGATGTGTAAAAGTCATTGCCTTGGGTGTGCAAGCGAGAGGTAGAACTGGCCGTAGCGAAGAACCAAAATTTGTATTCCAAAGATGCTTGGACACTCGAAAAAAGTTAATAAGCAATTATTGCAGCTACTTCTGATATACATGATCGTTTTGTTTTATCCAATTTCCTTCTACAATTCAAAGGCATTTTAAGGAAATATTAGCGCAAGATACATCAAATTAACCTAGAATACCAATTAGTCTATTCATCGAATATGTTGCAATATCAAGTTTCAGTCCCTTATAGAGCAGATATTTCAAGAATTACAATGAAAACTCCAAATTTCAAAGGCATTTGAAGGAAATATTAGCGAAAGATACATCAAATTAACCTAGAATACCAATTAGTTTATTCATCGAATATGTTGCAAGTATTTCGGCTTTCATAATATTAGAATATATCAAGTTTTAGTCCCTTATAGAGCAGATATTTCAAGAATTTCAATGAAAACTCCAAGTGCCTTTCAGCGACTTTAAAATGCCCAAGAAACAGAGCTCCGTATGAGGGGGGATAAGCATTTTGTTGCGGTGTCAAATCGCCAAGGAGTTGGCCAAGATTGGGGGAGGAGGATGCCACAGGACGGGGTGGCAGGGGCCGGATATGCACATGCACATGCGGATGTGAAGGCGGATGGGTTTGGGGTTGGGGAATGGGGAATGGGAATGCATGTCCTGTGGCGACCGCAGTGGCCACCGGATTGCGGTGGCGCTGTGGTCCGGGCCATTGCAGCGGCACGGATGCATTCCGATCGCTTAATGGAAATTACTCGACTCACTCGCTGGCTCAAAGGAATTCACCTGGGCTTGGCTCCACCCCAAAAACAGCTCTAATCAAAGTGAATTGATTCTGGCATTTGGGCCTAAACAAAGAGCCTTCAATTGCCATGAAAATCATACTCGAATTATTTTGGGGCGCCCATTGGAATGTGGATTTTCATATGCAATTTCAGTGGAACGCCTGCGGCTTGCAAATTGCAATTTACAAAGCAAATTAATTGTTGCAGTTGACAATTTAAATGTGAAAAAAAAACCGGGACAAGCTAATTTATTTAAACAAAACTTTGTGGCTGACAGGCAGAGAGAAACAAACGCTTTTGGACAAAGTTGTTAATTACCTTTTATGAAACTGACAATTTAATTGGTGCCTTGCCTTCTTTTGTGTGATATTATGGAGTTTTCTCAAAAATTGTATTACCTATTGATGCTGCATTGGTCGTTTAGCTTAAAATTAAAGCCACCTACTCGTCGTAGCCTTTACATTCTTCAGGTGTCTCGTGTTTTGAATGGCATTCATGGTGGTAATTTTGCGCAATGTTTTGTTTTTTTGATTTATATTTTGTTGCTTTTTGCATGACTGGCAAGTGCCACGCCCACTTATTCATCACATTCCAGGGGTAAGCAGTTTTTTAAGGTTTTTTTTGTGTCTCTTGTTTTCATATATTTTTAGTTTTTTAGTTTTTTAGTTTTTTTTTGCTGTCTAGGTCTTACGTTGGCCAGGTTTTGTGCTTTATCGGCGGCTCTTGTGCAGCTGCGTTTGTATCTTGTAGTTCGGTTTGGTTCTTGGTACTTGGTTCTTTGTCTTGTTTTCTTTATCTTTCCTCTCCACGTTTCTGTTTTTGTTTGCCGTCCGCCCGAACACATTTTCCCCGCCATTTCTGTGTGTGTGTGCGGTGGTTTCCCCGCCGCATTTTCCGCCTCGGAAGCCAGCAGCATCGGTTCTTCTACCGTTCTCAGCGGTCCCGGAATGTCGATTCTTCTGATGCTCCAGCGATTTACCGCTAGCTCTTCTAATTGCTTTTGGATACACCATCGGATAAAAAAGATACAAAGCCACATATAGTAGGTTTTTGCAGATACATTCGTTTTAATGCCAATTCATTGGATACAAATTATGTGGCCAACGAAAATGATTTATTTCCTCTTGGCCGTTTCGTTTTGTGCGCCTCTAGCACGGCTGAAAATGGAAATTTCCATTAAACTATACTATATACATATACGAGTATAAAGACATACAGGTAACATCAAAATCGGCTTGGCTAGAGACAAGAAGAGAGTGTTGCAGGCTCGTAGAGTTTCTTTTTAGTTTTCAATCTCCTGGAAAGATCGCACTTGTTGCCAGTGCAAGCGGAACGCGTCACGCAAGCCGGGCTGCTTATCAGGGGGCGTGGCAGATCGGTCAGGGAGGCCTTTTCGAAGCTAATTGCAATTGGAAGCCGCCACAGAGAGTATCTTGAGTGTGTCTACGGCAATCAAGCGCGCAAATAAGCAAACAAACGTGAGACAATGCGCACCTGAACGCCACAACAGCACAACAGCACAACAAAGCAACAAGAACAATCTTTTGTAGTTGACAGGGCACAGTACTACCCACTACACACAGCACACACAACACACATGACCCTGGAACGATGATTGCCGTCAAGCTCGTCGCATGTCAAGTTTTGAGCTTCAATTGAATTCAGTTATCAAAACAGCTGCCCCGGCAGATTCGATTTCGGGCCTGGCTTGGGTTTTCATTTTCATTTTCATTTTGGCATTGCATTTAAATTTTAAAATATGGTCGAAAGGGAATCGCAGGGATCCTGGGCAATCGCATCCACTTTGGTTTAGTTTTTCGAAATAAATTCAAAAGCAAATCAAATAGGAATTTACTTTAAAAAGTTGAAAATATTGTGTATAGTATTCCATAGGTTCTGGAATAGTTTCAGAACAAAGAAATTAGTTAAATTTGTTTTATTTATCATTGTCTTGGTCAAATTCTGTGATTCTATGGTTTTAATTTCTATTTTAATCGGCCTATTTGCTGTACGGACAAAGAACAAATCACCTTTAAGGTTAAAAGAACATTCAGTAATTAAAAGAAAATCATTATTTAATTGTCTATTTTTAATCGATTTAGAGTTGACAAACCCGCTAGAAATTAAAAAAAAGGCCTATAAATTCTTAGATTCTATGGTTTTTATTTTTATTTTATATATATAATATATTTACTGTATGGACAAAGGACAAATCACCTTTA
>JAJJHQ010010534.1:24069-58318 GCA_021223825.1 Drosophila ironensis
CCCCCCCCCTGCTTTGTCATTTGTTAAAGCTCAAAAGTTATTTAAAATAATAATGCATATAATATATGCTAATGGCATCCAGTGAGCAAACAATTGCGCATGCAAATACAGGAACAGGTGGAATTTATGGCCTGCGTGTTAGCATATTACTCGTACTTTTGCCTTACCTGCTGCCAAAGAAAATATTTTGAAATACATGTAAAGCGCATTAGAAATATACATAGAAATATCATACTAGGCAGGCACTAAGCTAATCATCCGACGGATTATCGGGGCGCCAAACTTTCGGGTGGGGGGTGAAAGTTGCAAATTGGATTTATTGTGGGGCGCCAATCCCTTGATAATGTTATATCTCTTATTTGGCATAGTGAAAAGTTTTCGTCTTTTGATTTTAATTGGCTTACTCTGCTTTCTGGCCGGGCCAACCCTTTTTGTGGGGGAGGGCCACCACCTGGCCGTTGTGTCATGGTCAGGGTCGTAATTTTGGTTCGCTCTTTTTTTGTTGGATGCCACAAAAGGCGAGTATCTGCAGACTGGGCGATGGAAATGCTGGCTCGGGCGGGGTGCGGGGTGCGGGGTGGCAGGGGTGGTGCGGCCTCTGGACGGGTAATGCGATATTCGATTGTGCGGTTACATAACCCGTGCACATGATTCGCAGATAAAAGACGGAGACAAATAAACACAACCCAAGCACAAGCAGGCAGCACACCTGTATCTGCCCCGCCGCCGTATCTGTATCTGTATCTGTATCTGTTTCTGTAGCCAAACGGGTTTCGCTCACATCAAAAGCAAAAATAAAATGGCAATGGAAGCAAAATAAAAGAAGCGATTAAAAAAAAAAAAAAAAAAACCAAACGCAGCATAGCATCATAATTTTCATACAATTCACTTTTGATCTAGCAAATATTTGTAATTAATCCTGAATTCCAGGCGAACGAACGAACATATTTGCATTATAATGCTAATTATTTAATGGCCAATTAGTGTGTGTCCACACGGAGAGTGTGAAACGTTTACGCCCCGGCACAAAGCAATCCAATCCTTGCCGCTGGACACCTGAAAAATGTTTTCCAATTAAAATGGAAAAATAAAGACAAAAACAAAATACAAAAAAAAACAAAGAATATATACGAATAAATGTGGATTCCCCTTATGGCCCGGCAGTCGGTCACGAAACATTACAATTCACTGGCAATTAAATTTTAATTGCAAAATTCGCCAACGAATTCGCCGAAGCGTCGAGGGTCCATTGTGATTGTTTGCTATTGTTGATGTTTTTACTCATTATACCTATAATTCGTAGGGCACAAGGGTATATTCGCATCGCTTAAACGTTCGAGTCCCTAAAGAAATAAGTATAGTAGAAACGCTGTAGTCGAGACAGGAAAATACCATCATTTAGTTTTAGCCATATCTTTATTATTTATTATCCGATCTTTGCTAAACTTGGCTATTGGCTAGATAATACAATGTTTAGCTGTAAGCAAAAGATTTGTATCTGTTGGTCCAAGCACATTGGAGAACGACCTATTCATTCATTCATACGGACAGACATACGGACAAACGGACATGGCTAGATGATTAGGCTGTTGATGAGGTCGGACACGCTTCCTTCACCCTGTTACATACATTTGCACAAACAGAACATACCATTTGTATACCTTACATGGTATGAAAACAAGTATTATTGAAATTAGGATAAATTCCAGCTTGTTCTCAACTTGGATCACATACATTTAGTAGTTTATTATTCGCCTGTTATGGGAGTTAACTTTTTCCATTTGATAAATTAATTGAAAAGCTTGTTGGCAGCCGCCACTTTGGGGTAGAGTTAATTTATACATTTTCACATATTCACACTTGTTTTATAGCAACAAATCAAGTACCGGGAACTTTTAGTCGAAACGCTAACGTTATTCCTGGTTTTTTGCTTGGTTTTTTGTTGTTATTACTGCCATTTATTGTGTCTGGCTAAAGGCCAGGGCCAAGTGAAGTCAGTCAACAAAAGCCGACGCTGAAACGGAAACCGAAACCGAAACCGAGACTCAATATGAATATAACAAACAAATGGCAAAAATGTTGCATTTTGTCTGGCCCTGAATTGTTCAAGATCCCACAACTGATTATGACGTCAGGTGGAAAATATGGCAAAAGCTGTAAGCTGTAAACTTAATAAGTTTTCTCAATTTTCACGAGCCAAAAAGGGAATACGGAATGCAATTTTCATACAAGTAAAAACGATTATTGTCGAGTGTCTTGCCTTTTAATACCCGGTTCTCAGTTTCCACCTGAATTATAGAACATTCTGATAGAATTAAAATTGTGGGCGCGCAAGAAATTTTTTGCAATTTGCGAAATTTTTCTATGGATAAACTTGTGAACGTAACACGTTTTAGTACTTTGCGAGGACAAAAGAGGACCTAACCGGCTGATTTTCGCAACACAGATAGTTATTGGCCCTACCAATGTACTATCTAAATTTAGTGCCACTAGATCAGAAATTGTGGACGCCACAGACTTTTGCGGCTTGTGGGGGTGCCTATTTTTAAAACAAACTTGTCTTGAAATGGTATCACAAGATTCTGAATATGAAAGTAGTTTTTCTCTATCTATTGTAGTTTCGAAAATCTCCCTTTTCACCATCAGCTTCGAATGACGTACACATTTCGATTCCTTTTCGTTCGAGATCTTCGGTGTCGAGTTCCTTTTTTACCGTCAAATTCCGAACACTTACACATGTCGATTCCATTTTGTTCCAGACATTCACAGCTTTTTATTCTTAAGAGCACTGAGAGCCGAAAGAGGTATGGGCTGCCCACCGCTGGTTTAAATTGATAGCAATATTTAAACAGTTCTTCCCTGGTTCTTGCTACCTTTTCATCCTTTTCGGATATTATAGAAAAAATAGATGTATCTGAAACTGTATTGGATGGCCTTTATGTATGTGAACACCAGTGGCACAAAAGTTTGTCTTGAATCCGATTTGCGGTTAAAGTTCCCACCGATGGCAATTGAATCCCACCGATGCACAGTTTGGCAGCCACTGAGCCCTGGAAATTTGCGGGCACTTTCGAGTGTTTCAACCTCATTTGAGTTGTTGCACTTCCTCTTGCTCTTGTTCTTGTTGGAGTTGCTGGCTGGGTGGCAGGCTGGGTGGTTGGGTGGCTGTTGCAGGTTGTTGGTTGTTAGTTCATGCAGGCACTTTTCACGTGGTTTCTGCAATTTGAGTGCACTTTGGTTTATTGTTTATCGATTTGCTTGCGGGCAATTAAATCTACGGCACCGCAAGCCCCTTTTGTGACGCCCACGAAGTTGTTATGCCACCCGTACAATTGAAAGCGAGGACGAGGAAGATGCCGGCGACGGAGACGGCGACGGAGACGGAGAAGATTCCCCGGGCAGATCCATTAAACGGAGAAGTTTTCACCTCACCACTCAGCCTCTTGAAATGTGTGAAGTGCCACACGAGCTCTGGCACAAAATGGAAGAGCAGAAAAAATGCGTAATATACGTTACCTAATGATACACCCATGCAACTCGACGACCAAGTATCCTGGAAAAGTTGCTTACCAGCTGTTGGGGGAAGGAACAAAAATGCAGACAAATAATTTGGCCTGTTGTCAGTAACAAGCAATGGATACACCGCAAACTTTCACACTATTTTGAGGGTAATTAAAGCTTACATCAAGTTTTATGGCCCTAATGGAGCGCCCATTGAAATTGTGCACCCTTAAAAGGCTGCATCTAAAATTCAACAATGGACAATGAACGCAAGCGAAACTTTTGCCAAAATTAGTTTTTAGTTTAGGCACCCGGTATCAGTTTACGAGGATATATTTTTCATTGCTGCTTAAACAGTTGACTCGTGAACTAAATAGCTCCCAGGGACTCGTCAATGTGTCCATAAAAACCCGACCGGGCCCGGAACTTTTGTTCTGTGGCCGCTGGTCTGTGGTCATTCGTGAATGGATGCTCGATGGGTTGACCCTTTCGGCCGCAGGACCTATTAATGGCTAATTAAGGTTAATAATATTGCACAAACACTTGCGACAACGGCGCGCAACGAGCGAGCGGACAATGGACAACGGACAATGGACAGCGGACAACGGACAACGGACAAATAACGAACACCTGGGATATCAGGAGTGCGCGCTGCTGCTCCGTCCGTCAACAGTTTGAACTCGATTACAAACATTTGCATGTGTGATGGGCAGGGAGCTGGTGAAGTCCGAGTTACATGCGACCCCTCTGGCAAATAGGTTGCCCCATCCCGACGAACGGTGGCCTGCGCTTTTTTCTGGCCGGACATGAACTCAATCGGAATCGCAATTGCCCGGACTCGAAGAGGCGCTCAACTGACACGGCATGTCAAGACTTATGAGCGGGATGTAGCCCGGGGGGTTGCTTGGTTGGTGGGATGGTGGGTTGGATGGGGGGTCGGCGGTTGGGGGATCGAGGAAATGAGTGACACAAACGAAAGGCACACACGGACACCCACGCACAGGGTCACACACCCTCTTGCCCGCCAAATGAGATTAAAAGTCAGAGCAGCGAACGCACGGTAGCTGTAGTTGTAGCTGCTTCCAACTCGCAAAAGTTCCCCCACAATCCGTGCACTGTCACAAAAAACCTGGGCTAATAAAATCTTATTTTCAAACAGCCTGCAACAGGTCGTTAGAGAATCTATTAGATAATCATATTTCGTTGGTTTTGCATTCATTGCACTGGCTTTTAAATGGTTTACTGATATGTTTGCACAGGCCTATTCGGTACTAGATGGGAATGTCTTTATGGGCTCAATTTGATAATATATCTGGATAAATATTATTCAAAAAGCCCGCAACTCTTAATTGTTAGCGGAGTTGTTTGCATAAGCTTGTTAGACAAGAGGATTTGGATTGAATCCGATAGCATTTGAACACACAGTTGATAAAGTTCATTGCCCGTAAATGATTACCGATGTGTTTATAGGGGCTTGATACGGATCGTTCTATCGGTTTTCATAATATTTAGATAAGCAATTGCTAGTTTCATTGATATAGTACTCTTGCCAAGGCTCATAACAGATAATTTAGGGTAATAGGATTGTCACAAACCATAATATTCTTTGAGCAATTTATAAAGGTATAAATTAGCCAAAACTCATAAGCCCATTTGAGTGCTCCAAACCAAGTTAGTCTCTGTAGAGTTAAATTTCCCTATCATTTTCTAAAGACTATTGTTGTTAATTATTTCTTAATCTTACTGATGCTTAAAGATATAAATTTGCCAAGACTGATAGGTCATTAGATACGTTTTTAGAGGGCTACGATCCCAACGAGTCTCAGAAGAGTTGAGTATAATTAGTGATAATGCAATTGTTGCAGGGATTATGAATATTTTTAACTGAATAATGCCTTGTTTTTCCAATGCATATTGTTACTGAAGTACAGCTTGTTGCGCCGCATTATTAGTTTAGATGAAAAGCTATAAATCAAGAATTTATTTAAGTCTATGGCATTGCCAGAGACCTATTAGTCCTAGTAATGTTAGGCTTGTGCTAGGGATATTGGACCACCAATTTGAAGCGGGAACTCTGCATTTTTCAAGGCTTTTTTTGGCGGAAAGGGCCAGCGGGCTTCTGTGAGTGTAGCGGGCGGCTGTCAGGGGGTGGGTTCAACGACATGTAGCGACATCGAGGCTGACAACGCGGCGCCTAATTGGATCTGGCCCGAGCGCTCCACTTTTGCCCGGGCACGCTCAGCGGGGCAGGGGATTTGGGCAGCGGTGCTGTGGGCTGGTTTCGTTTTTTAGGTGCCGGGAGTGGGTTTGGCGACCTCGGATCGAGGGCAGCTCCCCCGCCAACGCCCCCAGGCCCGCCCCCTATCCGGCTAAAAGTCCAACCGCTTTTCGGCGCAATCAACAGCCGAAAACGCAAGGGAAGCGAAATGAAATTAAAGCCGAGGTCACGCGGGGATGTCGGCGAAGGCGGAGGGCGGAGGCGGAGGGCGGAGGGCGGAGGCGGAGGGCTTGGGGTTCGGAGTGAAGGATATGCCCCCATCCTTGGGCCAGGATCGAGGCCGAAGGGTGGAGAGCCAAGGGAGTGCAGCCGAAAAGCAATAAAAGTGACAAGAAAAGTCGAAGCGCCGAGCACGCTGGAGATGAAGATAGAACGGGGATGTTGTCGTTGCTGTCAGCAACCGACGAATTTTTAGCAAAACTTTTTCCACCCAGCACACATACAGATTTTCCCTTGCAAAAGGCCAAAAGGAAATGGTGTAGAGGAAAAAAGGGAAAACGGGGTAGCCAAGAAAGCTGACAGTTGGCCGCTTGGCTGGTTTTCGAGGCCTCCAAGGAGATTTCGGGGAGCTCCTACTCGACAAGTACGAGGATGTATGCAAGGAATGATGTTGATGTTGATGTTGATGATGATGATGATTCCCCAATGCCAGCATTTTGTGGCCCCATGAATGCACTCATGAATATGTATTGAATGATTCGTTTGAAGCTCCCCGAATCCATGAATCCATGAATCCATGGATGCAGCTGCCGGAATGAATGCTCCTTCCGGGAATACTCAAATGCCGCAACTTCCAAGACCCCCAATCCCGACTCCCTTGGCATCCGAAAAACCAAGACGCCAACGTAAACGTAAACGTAAACGCAAACGCAAACGCAAACGAGGTTCTGCATATTCAAGCGGGCTGTCATCTACATTTGCAGTCGCCCAGAAAACTCGGCAGAGGAAACTCTCTCTGGGTCCAGTCAATGTCGTAAATTTTCCTCGACGACAAGAGGCTTTCATCAGCAGGCTTCAACATTTTTGGCGGTTTTATCGGGTAGTCTTTTGCAGATGGCTTTAATGGTTATCATCTACAACAAGTAACAACGATTAAAGTCGAGTGTCTTGACGTTATAATGAGTGTGTGCGTATGAGAACTGCATACGTTTCTATGTTTCTATGGAAAAGCAAATCATTTTTGTCATTTGATTGAACGAAAGCGGCCGTAACCGCCTGATTTTCGCAACATAAATAGATATTGGCTCTACCTATGTTATGACTAAATGTAATATCTCTAGAGCTAAAATTGTGGACGCCACAGAATTTTGCAGTTTGTGGGGGTGCTTGGGTAGTAGCTGATTTTTAAAACAAACTTGTGCTGAAGTGGGATCACAAAATTATGAATATGCAATTAGTTTTTCTCTATCTAATAGAGTCTCCAAAACCTAGGTGTTCTTACGAACAAACGGACGTACGGACAAACGGACAAGGGTAGATCGACTCGGCTGTTGATGCTGATCAAGAAGGCTTCCTTCCGGATCTCCATGTTACAAACATTCGTACAAATGCCCTTGTTATTTTTAAAGAGCCTACAATATGATTAAGATATTATAAGATAGTTGGACCTGATTGGACTAAAATTAATGCCAATGGGGTCGCTTAACTCTGTGAATTTTAAAGTAAATAAATCACCGACAAAGTCTAGCTTGTGCCGCGTAATACCCATCTTTTTATCGGCCCCCTTTGCCACAACGACTATCGATTTTATGAGTGATTTAGTAATTAAACAAGTGGCTCGGGGAGGAGCTGAACTTTGTGTGAACTTGAATTAATCGAGGTGGCGTCGCTTGTTTGCTTATTTATTTGCAGCCTGGGACATCGGCAACTCGGTGCAGGACGCCTTCGTCATCGCCGTCGAGGAGCACGCCCGTGAACGTCTGCAGCGTTTGGCGGCCTTGAACCGGGTCACCCCCGTCGACATCACCCAGCTGTCCAAGAAGGTGAGTGACCTGCAACCTCTGACCCCTCGTCGCCCGATTCCAGGCTCTCTCGACTCCAATTGAATAACCTCTGCAGAGGGATTACCTTTGGATGGGGCTCACTTGTGAATTTCCATTGCTTTTACGTTTGAATTTTAGAATTTCAGAGAGCAAAGATGCTTTATACTAATTATTGTTGAATGTATCATTGGCACCAGAGGGATTATCTTCTAGCAAGGGGGGCTTACTTGCGAATTTACAGTGCCCTCTTATGTATTTTCATTGCCTTTTCATTTTGAATGTAAAAAGCAGGGATATTTTCTAGAAATTCTCAAAAATTAGGACTGTTGAACGTATCATTTTATAGGTCCCATGAGATAACTTTTGTGGAATGTTTTTAGAGAGTGTTTACAGCGAAGATACTTTATACCAGCGAGGGGCACAGATTTTCAACTTGGGAGCCGGAATGTCGATTACCTTGTTTCATGTTTGGGAGCCGTAGGAGCCAAGGGCTGCCCATGGCCGCATTAAACTATTTATCTAAATTTGCACACTTGTGTTTCTAGGAAAGTCAAGAATGTTGTACTAAAAGCGAATTGTTTATAAATATTTCCCAGTAGCAGGAAATTCCACGAGATTTTTCCGGGCAAAAGTTATGCAATAATTTTGCAAACATTTGCTGCAAACTTGCTGCATTCACTCAATGTCCAAAGCAGACTTACACACATGTCCGCTTGTGTACTTATGTGCATGCAATATTTGGCTTCTGGATTTCGGATTTCAAGGCAAATCGGGAAGAGGGGCGCCTCCGGAAATGGGTACGGATACGGGTACGGATACGGGTAGGGGTATGCGGCATGTGTGGCACTCTGAATGCGAGAGCTATTTATTTGCTTGAACCCAAGCGAATCGCATCGGATGCATTGGTATCGAAACGAACCAAACTGAACTGAACTGAACTGAAATGAAATTGAAATGGAAAACGTTTTATCAAAACAGCTTTCTATCGCACGCGGTGCCGGCGGTACAGGCCACCGTTCCGTTTTGGCCTTTTTCTTTATTGGCATAACTGAGTGGCAGTGGCTGCCCTGCCGCCCTGCCGCCCTGCCGCCCCTCACTGAAATTCAATTAAAAATTCAACAAACCCAACATGAAAAACACAAAAATCTAAAAAAACACACACACACGCTGTCCACAACAAAGCAAACAGTGAACTGAAACTAAAAGTGGAAACAAAAACACATGCAACTAAAGTAAATGGCTAAATAAAACAAAAAAAAAAAGGAAAAAAAGACAAACCTCACAGCAAATGTTGTATAAACTTGAAAACAACAACCAAATGAAAATGCCATCAAAAGTTACGCAAAGCAACAAAAAAAAAAACCGAGTACCGGGTAACGGAGATGAATACAAAACCAAGTGGGAGCGGCTGAGGCGGAGAGTTTGGACTACAAATACCCGGTACTAACTCAGAATTCCTGCCTTTTTTAACACAAATTGAAGGTGATATTCCGGCTTATAACGATAGCTAACAATCCTAAATATTTGCAGCATGTTTGAGCTAAGAATATGTTCTTCATCTATCAGTATCTTTGGCAGCTTAATCTGGTAGTAGATAGAAATTTGTGAATTGAATCAACTCTCCAGCTGGTACAGAGTATAAAACATTTAATGGGTAAAAACCCCGGTTGCATACCTTTAAATGAAACAAATACACTCTCGTATACCCGGCACAAAAAGAGAGTGCTCGGGGAATGCAAAACCAAAAACTGAAAAATCAAAAATGTGGGTAATTGAAAGTGAAGGCATAGCACTACTCTATCATAGCATTCCGAGTATACTCGCAGCGAGTACGAGTATATTTCGTATGCCCACTTTGCATGCGCATAGGGGGGAAAATTCGGAGACTAATCAAAAGCGATTTGCACCTGGAAATCGGGTGGTGGCCGGCCCCGCTTATATAACCGTGATTCCTCCAGCTTGACCGGCATGTTGTTTCAGTTTTTTGTTGGTCTTTGTGTGTGTGTGTGTGTGTGTGTGTGTGTGTGTATTTTTTGGGTGAATAAATTCATTAGCCATTCAACACGCGTACCCCAACACAGATTGGATAACAAAAGATTCGACGGACCCCCCCAATGAAATGTGACTTATGGCGCATCATGTGAGCGCAAATTACATCGATTACATCGGATTCACTTTTTAATTTGCCGCGGATTCGTTTAGTTTTGTTTTCATTGTCTTTGCGTTGAGCTCGTAAATGAATGAGCTGACTTTTGGTCGTTTGTTTTTAATTAATCGTTTCATTTGAATGACAATCGCATTTACTTGTGGACCAGTTCTTGTTCTGATTTCCACTCGGAATCGAGGTCATTGATTCGCTCGGTTGAGTGCAATCTCACCTGGAACTGGTTGTCGTTTTCTTAAATAAATTTCACCTTAGTTCTACCGAGTTGTTATTTGTTAAAGGTATTTCTTTGACCTCTATAGATCAATATACGATGGCACAAATAAGTTACAAATGGTATATTAGGTTTGTGCAAATGAGAACAGGGAGAAGGGGACTTTTTCCACCCTAGAACGTATGTACTCTTGTTAGAGCAAGAGCTATAAATCTTTTTGCTTTGAGCTACAAATTATAATATCTAGTCATATGCCACGTTTTATAAAGATCGGAGAATAGATAATGAAGATACGCCCAACAAATGTGTTCCCCGTCTTGTGCTGGATGACGTCATATTACCATTTTTGCTTTGACTTAAATTGTATTTAAATATTAAGACGGTAAAACTAAATTATTATGAAAGAAGGGTATATTGTTTTAGATTTAGAATTATACTTCAATGCAAGGTAGGTTGTCATTGTTAGATTCTTTTTACCTGTTATTAATTCAGGTATTAAGAGATATTTAAACATTACTTCACGTTTTATCCCTTTTATAATTTGTTATTATATTGCTGAATATTTAATTTGAAATTTGAATTTCAAATTGATAAACCTTGTTTTGAGGGTAATTAGCTTGATAAGCTGCTTGCCGCCTTCCATAATTTTCAACAGTCATTTTTAAATGCCAGAAAGTATTGGGGAGGCAAATGTATCCGCAATTTTAAATGCCGATCCCCTAAAGAGCCCTTAATTAGGGTTTTTTGGATGAACTGCTGTCGAGTACCTGAACTCTGGACCCTTTAAGCTCGATCGAATGTTTCGAGTGCATTACCTTAATCGACCTGAAGAGCTGCCAAATTGAATTGGACGCATTTATTGGGCCCAATAATTTGGTCAATCGCGGAGTTCGAGAGTCGCCCACTCACACACGATGATTGGGAGCTGGATGCTGGATACTGGATGTTGGATACTGGATGTTGATATTCCGGTATTCCATACTTTAACCGCACCGAGAGCCACCTACCCTGCCCTCCAAAACTCTTCCGCCCACTCGCAATCGCAATCGCACTCGCACTCGCACTCCCCTCCTGCTGTCAGCGATTTTAAGCGCATCAAGTGCTTTTGTCATCATCGTCATCACAGTTGAACGCTCCAACAATTGCTTTCAGCTCGCAGGGAACGGGAGTGGGACTAGAGTGGGAGTGGGAGTGGGAGTGGGGAGCTAGAGTGGGAGCGGCGGGGAGTGGGTCAGGTGCGGATCGGGGTTGGGTTACTCCACCGGGGAGCTGGGCGATACCTACCGGTAAGCGGGCACTCGAACCGAGACTGGGAGCGGGTGCGGGACCTGGAGCGGGACCGGGACCGGGAACGGGAGCGGGAACGGGAGCGGGACTCGGACCGGGACTGGGGCTTTGTCTAGGGATAGGGATGCGCTAGAGTGGCGCTGCAGGGGAGCGCAGGTTGTGGGGTGAGTCTTGTGAGTCAGTCAATCGTTTGTTGCCAGGCCAACCGAACAAATGATTTTGCATACACAAGCTAACAAAGGGAATATGGATTGCATATGCCCAGAGAACTCCAACGACCATTGGGGGGTAGTACCTGCTGGAAAGTGCCATTAAAACTGGTTGGTGTGTGTATGCGTGCATATGTTCCCGATGCAGGCGGAAAAGTCAGGCCTGGAAAGATGAAAATTGTCATAACGGGGCAAGCACTGTCATGTGCTTACATTTGATTGAAAAATAAGGTTAAGTTAAAGCCGGCAAGGAAGTTTTTACCTAAAAAATTTAAGGAAATAAAGTTGCTTCAGAGGAACAGGTTTTCAATTCAAGTAAGGCCAAGTAATCCCTTAAATAGGTTATGTAAGAAGCAAGTTTTAACTCTAATTTTGATGAAATTTGTAGTTACGGGATAAGCACTGCCAAAATCTTGATTCCAAATGAAAAATCAGGGTAAATATTTGATCAAGCAAGCTAGTTTTTACCCAAAAACAAAACATCCTCAAAAGAGCAAGTTATAAACCTAAGTAAGACCAAGTAATCCCTAAAATAGGTTATGTAAGAAGCAAGTTTTAACTCTAATTTAGTTGAAACTTGTAAGTACGGGATAAGCACTGCCAAAATCTTGATTCCAAATGAAAAATCAGGGTAAATATTAGATCAAGCAAGCTAGTTTTTACCCAAAAACAAAACATCCTCAAATGAGGGGATGATAAACCCAAGTAATACGACGTAATCCCTAAAATAGGTTGTATAAGAAGTGAGGTTTCACTCGATTTTTTGTAGAAATCCCCGTGTTGAAGGCATGGGATGATTGATTTGCAATTTAAGGGCTTTCCAGTGTACAAATATGCACCGATATATCTGGTAAGTGCTGAAGTGCGTTTTGTGGGTGTTTGTTTTCCTGTTTTTTTTTTGTGGCAAGGTAAGGCAACAAGGGGCAGGTACTGGGGGCAGGAAGCTGCGACTGAAGCCACTCCATTTTGCTCGGCAATCGCAATCGAGAACCGAGAGAATCCGCAAGCCGATGCGGTAGACTGACAAACCGACTTGGCTGTCAATAATCCGATAAAAAGCGAACAAAAAATACAGGCAAAAAACGGGTGGCTTGGTAAAAAACTGGCTGCTGCTGCTACTGCAAAAAAGCGGAAGAGCAATTGAACGCCAAAGTGGAAATGTGCACCAAGCGTTAAGTGCGGGAATCCCTCATCTACGATGCCACTGTCTTCTGTCTTCTGGCCCGTGCCTCGTGCTCCGTGCTCCGTGCCTTTTCAATTGCCACCAATTTCTATCCATAATCTAGCAAACTCATCCCCACGTAATTGCATCAAAAGAGCCCCATAATTCTACTTCAACATTCCCTTTATTTGTTTTTTTTTTTTTATATATATATTTTTTTATTTTTCGTGGCATCATTTTTGCTCTTATTTTTTCGACACTTAGCCAAAGGTTAAGGCCAATTGGATTGGCTGCCATTGCCAATGGATGTGCGTGGGGCTTAGGGCGTCTTAATTGGCTGATTTCCAGTTTGACAGCAACTGGATGTGTGCCTCTGGATAAACTCGTACCTCGTAGACACACACATGAATTATCGGTTGTGGGTGCAGGCAAAAGGCAAAGGTGTGGCATTTTCGGATTTTAGTCGCTCGCACTTTTTGTGGCATCCCCGACACACACACACCCACAAGAAGATACGTATCATACGTATATACATGAATATATAGATATATATTGGGGTATATAGTATAGAGCCACATCCATTATGTGTCGTCGCATTAATAATTCATATTTCATTAGGGGAACAGCATCAATACCCGGCGCACAGCATAATCCCGGGGGCGAGGACTCCCTGCCTCGCTGGCTGGATGGCTGCTTGGATGGCAGGCTGGCTGGTTGACTGGTTAGCTTTATTTTTAATGGAATTTGATTGATTTGCATATAGGCGAAACGAAGCCTGTCAGCGGTGTTAAATGACGACAGTTTTCGTTGTGTTTTCATCATAATTTCCTCTGTGTATTTGCCCGCCTTTGTTTGCCTGGCCGTAATAAAAGAAAAGAGTGCGCCCGAGGGGTTAAGCGCTTGTCATCGATAGTTACGACAATCGTTAAACTTGCGCCTGTTATCGGTGAGGTTTTTTACGAGCTTACGACCAGCGACATTAACCTGCATTTGCTATATTGCTCACATTACCAATCAGAAATGAGTAAATACAAGGGGGGGGTGAGGGTGGGTTTGTGGAAATTCCGGCGTAAATACTCGCACATTTCAGGTTGTAGATTACTCACATAAATAAGGGTATTATTGGCAATTGCTGAAAGCAGCAATAATTGTCGATACTCGCACACAACTTTCTTGCTTTGTTTATGTTCCTGGAAACACTGATAGTTGTTTGCAATTCGATCGGAGCCAATACAACGTGTGGAATTTCTGATATTTTTTCTTATCAATGTCCAGATTGGGGTCTGATGGTTGGCCTAGGTTTTCACTAATTTGTATAATCTTTATGCCATATATACTAAGTTTGACCAAGTTTAAGTAACAGACATCTCTTTGAGAGGTTGGAATATATGAATATTTGGCTACAGTTGACCATGTCTCCGAGATGGTATAATATAGGAGCATGACTTTTTTACTCTCTGCTACAAATTATGCTATCTACTTATGGGACAAGTTTCATAAAAATACAACAATAGAATAAAGAGATACGGGTAAATGAAATATTACCCGCTCTTTGTCAGTGTCAGTGTCATTTCTGCTGAATTTTTTAATCGAAACAACTGGTTGATAATGGGAGACTGCTTATTGAAGTTTTGTTTTAAACCTGCCACAAACCAGATTCATAGCCTTTGCTTTGGTTTCATGTCACCCGTTTTGTATCCGTTCCCGCGCAGTTGCAACAATCGAAGAGCGGAGCCGTGACCAGCCAGCGGCAGGATCTCAGCTTCCTGAACGAATCGACGCCCATCTATGTGACCTCCTTCACCAGCAACCAGATCACCTGCAGCAGCTCGACCATGACCACGGCCACCGCCGGCGGACCGATAAGTGCACCCTCCCTGGCGCCCACCACGGCCACGGGCACGATGCCCTCCGCCTCGGCCTCGGCCTCTGCATCCGTTGCGGGTCAAGTGCTGCAAGTGCACGCCCAGGTGGAGACGCAGCCGCATCAGCATCAACAGCAGCAGCAGCAGCAGGCGGTCCAGGGGGCATCGGCGCTGGTGAGCGCCGCAGTGGCAGCTGCCACGGCAGCGGATCGGAATGCCAACAGCACCACATCGGCGGCCCTGAAAAGCGGCGGCCTGGGCGGGGCAAGCGGCAGTGGCACCACCACGGCCACGGGCCAGGTCTATCAGACCAGCCAGGCGCAGCAGCAGCAGTTGCAGCAGCTGCAACAGCAACTGGCTGCTGCAGCAGCGGCCGGAAAGCCGCTGCAGGCCAAATCTTTGCTGGCCAGCAGCTTGCAACATTTGGCGGAGGAGGTGGACAACGAGGACCTGGACGACGACGACGACGTCGATGGGGCCAACTACTGTGGTATCACCTACATCAACTACAATAACAAGCACGCCCAGTTGCCGACAACAACGCTGCCGGCCACCACAGCCCTGCCCACAGCGGCTGCCACACTTGCCACCACAGCGGCCATTCACCAGCAGAGGCAGCAGCAGCAACAGCAACAGCAGCAGCAGCTGCAGCATCCACACCATTTGAATCGTCCTGCGGTGCCGGCACCCCTGCAACTGGGTGGGCCACCGAATCCCTGTTTTGTGGATGCCCAAACCTCAACGTCGCCTCTGCTGGCCTCGGGCGCCTCGGAGGTGGCACTGCCGGCAACGAGGCATGTCCATGGCACCACCACCCCCAAGACGGAGTACTCCACGGCCATATCGAGTGGCCAACTTAAGCAGGCCTTTGCCGAGTTGCAGCTTCACTCGAGCAACAACAATGCCATGCAGCAGCAGCAGCAGCAGCAGCAGCAACCACACTTACTTTTAAGCAACAACAATAATAGCAATAATTCGGCGGCAGCTGCCACCTCGGCGTCTCTCCTGAAGAATTGTGATCTGCTGCATGCGAACAATCTGTACTCGCAGCGAAGAGAGGTACCAGCCCACAAAGTCCATAAGTTTTATGTCTTTAAAATGTTGATTTTGTTGGGAATGATTTGAGTTTTATTGGTTGTGCATTTGAGTTTATACAGAGTTTATAAATTTATACCCAACTTTGTTGAATTCAATTGAGTTCTATTGGTTTGCCCATTTTGGATTTGTTTGGTGGGGTTACTTTATAACTATAAGATTATTTCTTTGAAACCAATTGAGTTGACTTCTACATTGATTTCTACCATTTGTACCTTATATTTTTCTATATTTGCTTGCATTTAAATACAAAATATTAATATCCCTGTTTGGTATTTCATCTGCAGTTTCTAGAAGACGTCATCGTCCATCAGGCAAGTGATGTGCATGCATACAACACGAGCGCCACAGCAATTGCCAGCAGCAGCAGCGGAGGCAGCAGATCGCAGCAGCCACAGTTGCTGAGTGCCACCTACGAGTTGCAGCAGCAGCAGCAGCAGCATCAGCAACAGCAACAGCTGCAGCAGCAGCAGCAAAACAGTCCCACAAGTAGCATATCAATAGGAAGAACTGAACTTTTACTGGGCGATCAGAGCTTGCGTCAGGACGCCAGGGGGTAAGTTTGAATTTGAATATTTGTCCATTATTACAATCCACTCGAGTGGTATATCTTCCAGTTTCTATCCCAAAAGGCAGATTATTGTGGGCTTCTTAAAAACCTATTTTCAAGAGATTGAAATTATCAAGGGCGATTTATTAATATTTTTCGATAAATACAACAGAAAAAAGTTGTATAAATTTGTGTCCCACTTCCCAGTTGCCTATTCCAAATAGCTGATTTATAAAAACATAAAATAACCCCTCTTAATTTTGGTTAAAAAACCTATTTTTGAAGATCTAACAACTTCAAGTGACATGATCGATTCAACACCGTTTGAGAGCAGTTGTGTCCCTGCTAAGTGAAAAAAAAAAACCGTTGCCTAAGCTGCGGGCACCAATGGCTCTCAGCCCCATATCAGTGCTATTGAAACTGTGGGCACAGTCTGCTCTGTGTTTTGGTCCGCCGCTTTACTTGAGCCACTGTGTATGCGTGCGTTTGTTTGCTCCTGCAGTTTATGAAGCATTTATTACCGCCCCGTTCAATTTTCGTTTCGGGTGCTGCCCTCCCGACTTGAATGGAATTTTGCACGCCGCGGAAATACCCGTAAAACATGTGGTTTTTCCAAAAACCACCCATAACACCCACCAACTCGGGAACTCGGGAACTCGGGAACTATGAGCCGAGTTTTTATGGCCGGTTATTTATTTACTCGCTCTGCTCGCTGGGTTTTCCAGCTCGCTGGATCGCTCCTAGCTCTCAACTGGGAGCCGCTAGCCGCCAGCTGTGTGCTTCTTTTTTTCTAACATAGCTGCTTTCAACGCTCACCCAGCCATCCGCCCACCCGCACTTCGCCCCTGGCCATGGCAGACATTTTTCACACATTTTTCCCAGCGCTCTCGCTATTAAATCCCCACACTTTCCGCCAGCGTCCTTGCTTGGCAAACGAACCTGTTGTGATTTCGCCCCCCAGCCATCGCCGGCAAAACTATGCAACACGCACTCGCACAGCAGCGGTCAACAAGCTATGGCCCCCGTATTCAAGATTCCCCAAGGAGTACAGGGGTATATTGTAAGCGGTATCTGTAATATATCTTTACTTGGTTATGGTGAAAATACCTGTATTTTCCACATCAATCTCACATTGAAAGTTTTAACTATTTTGTGGTTTTTAATCTTCACAATTACCAATGTTGCTTAAAGGAAATGTTTCACAATGTCTCAGTTATCTTGTTATATTTCTATAGGTTATATAACCATAAATTAGTCGAGTTATATTACATTTTAGACAACTTATTGATGTTAGAATGCCAAGCAAAATGTAAGTTTCTTTATTTGCTTGGGATAAATAATAATATATTCAATTGGGGAGCTTTGAATTTCAAAAGATTTCAGGCTCTTCTGCTTCGTGATTGCCTTGATAACCTTATAAAAAACAAGATATATTTCCCCCACGTTTGTAGATATATATTAAATTAGCGAGCTTAGAATTTCAGAAGATTTCAGGATCTTCTGCTTCTGGATATTTGTTGATGGCCTTGAAAACCTTATAAAAAACAAGAGATATTTCCCCCTCGTTTGTAGATATTTCTCGTTTCTTGTAGGCAAACATAAAATATAAACTGCAGAGCTATTTGAGTGACGGCATCTGTAAGCGCGCAAAAGTCACCCCAGCATCCTTTCATCCGCAGCTCCCTGCCACCTCCACATCCCCCCCCCCCCCCCCGTCGCCCGCCTCCACCCCCTCACCCTTCCCTTTCTTNGCGATGAATATTTATACATTTTTAATCGATTTTCCGCTTCTTCACCGACAGCGCTGGCAGTTTGGGGCGCACTGTGCGGCCCCACAGTTTGGGGGCCACTGATCGAGTGGCAATTAGGTCTGACCGTTTCCCTTTTTCTTCCCCAAGCCCCCTCCCAGTTTTTGGGTCGCTCTCTTGCGGGTCAATTTGCGGTCAGGGGTCTGACTGACCCGTCGAGCTGTCCCTCTCCATTATCGCTCTGTCGGCGTATCTGCAACATGTCCAGCTCGCCATCTCTTTTAGTTTGTCAGGCCGCAATTGAAAACCTGCTGACTAATCAGTTGCAGAGACACTGACAGCCCACAAGCAGCGATGGAGATGACGATGACGATGACGATGACGACGATGATGACGACCATGATGATGATGTCCAGTGGCGTGCCAGAGCAGGGGACGACGTCTGGTGGCAGGCAGCAGGCGGCAGAAATTTAGCCCAGATATTTGTGGCATTTCATTGAGCTTCCTTCTTGTAGATACAATAATTATCCGTCCACACACAGCGCACTCCTGCCCCCTTCAATGCATTGATTGACATGCACTAAGTGCCTCCGCTTGTTATCATTTTATTCGCTGCTAATTGATGCTTACCTGCCCGTTAGCACTTTGAGTGCGCCCCTGAAAACGACACTTGATGCATTGCACTTGATGTGCATTATGTGCGAGTTGCAGATGCAGTTGCAGTTGCTGCTGCTGCTGCTGTTGCAGTTGCTGTTGCTGTTGCTGTGCATTTGTGCCGCCTGCCAAACTGTCATGCTGATGTGTTCTCCAGTCCACGAGTGTGTACATAGAGTATATATCCAACCATATATAGTCCCAACCAAGACCGAGCATTGGCATTGACATCTCGACATCGATTCATCGACGGACAACAACAATCAGTGCCCCCGATGACATTTCTCTTTCTCCGGCCTGTTTTTCTGGCCAAATGGCAATGGGAAAGTCGAGTCAAGTTGAACTGGGTTGGGGTTGAGTGGTTTCGATTGGATGCGAGTGATTAACATGCATCCGAGAAGCGAGTATCTCACTGTGGATGCCGCATGTCAAACTGTAAATGCTTGCCATTCTACGGATTCCATGATATCCCCAAAGAGTGCGCCACCACTCACACTCACAAACGAGCTGAATACCCAAAAAGTGTTACGAAAACACACACAGATTTAAACAAAGCGGGTTTGTTTAACCCCGAAAAGAACCACTGCTTCCTGTTTGAAGTCGCAAAGAGTTGATTTATTTTTTCGGGTGTGTCTGCGATATCTGGTTTGTGGACCCAAAGACTTGGGGATCGGCCGGGTTGTGTTAAAAAATTCCTGGCACGCGCATGCGCAGCATTTTTTTGCCTCTTTGTCCGCGGTCTGTCCGTTGTCCGCTGTCCGTTGTCCATTTCGATTTCTGTGCTTTGATGGGCTGTGCTGGGCTAGTGGGCTTGTTTCTTCGGGTTCGTTGAGGTAGGACGCTTGACTTTGGGAAGATTAGAGGGAGACCGAGGCGGTGACGGAGACGGAGACGGAGACGGGCCTGGGCGAGAGTGGGATGGCGTATGAACCAGGCTGGCCACTTTCCCAGGGGAGCAGCTCTGAGGAAAATCAATTAAAGGTGCCGCCATTAACTAATCCCGGTCCTCGGGCTCTGCCGTCTCCCTCTGGCACAGGCATAGGCACAGGCTCAGCCGGCCGGCCAGAAATGTAATTAAATCATTAATTTCCTGTCGTTAAGAGGCAGGCAGCCTTGGCAACAAACACAAAAATAATGGCCCACAAAAAACCAAAAACAAAGGCCCAATGCCCTCATAACCACCACTCGATGGGACAGTCGAGCTTGGCCTTGATCGCAATTTCGGGGACTCGCAAAGTCAATGAAAAGTCTGATATTTATATGGTTAAAGGGAGTTAGGGATACATGGGCATATAAAACATATATTAAAGGCATTACTGCATCTCTCGAACTTCTTAATTTGCACCATGTGAATACCTAGCGTAGGGCAATAGAAATGGTATTAGAAATAGTATTGTTTATAAGATAAAATCATAATAATTATCAGGAATATTAAATGTGTACACCAACTTATATTATTTAATATTTTCATTGAAATATTAGATATTGGTAATACTTAAACGTGATAGAAGAATAATTAAAGTTTTTCCAGGCTATTGTATATTAAATTATATCTTTATGAATTCTAAGTGTTTTCATTTGCAATATATTTTTTTTGGGTATATCACCCGCTAGTTCTGAATTATTATCATAATACCATTGATATTTTCTTTAATATTTGCATAAAAATATTAGAATCTTGGTAATACTTAAAGAAAATAGCAGAATAGTTAAAGTTTTTCCAGGCTATCGTATAATAATTTATTATATACCTATCTTTTTTGGATACTTTTATGAGTTCTGAGTGATGTAATTTGCCTTAAACTATTTCCTTGGGTGTATTTTTTATAATTCCTTAAAAAGAAACAACAAATTTAAGCTTTTCTCTCTGCCCATAAAAGAGCAAAGTCATGCATGCTTATGTGCAACCAACTTAGCTCTTAACAAAAGTACCTACACTCTTCCATCAAGTTTCCCAATAAAAAAATAACTCCGCGCAGCCTTTGGGCCAGCAACTAAAATTCCAATCAAATGTTTATAAACAAAATATTTATATACACTTTCCGTAACCGGAGCACTTTGGAAAAATAAAACCTTTCAAAAGCAGAAGTTGTAAAAAAAAAAAGAAAAAAATAGAGATGCGAAAGGGTGAGGGTAGGTGACGAGGGGAGAGGAGGACCTGAGGATGAAAGAGAAGGACATGCAAGTTATTTGTAGAGCAACAAACTAAAAAGTAAAGAGCATAAAAAAGTTCGAGGGGCATACTCACACATACATACATACATATGTATGTATGTGCGTGCATGTGTGCGAGGAGTAAAATCATATTTGTGTTGCCATGTGTGTCGAGTGTGTGTGCGAGTGTGTGCGGGTGTGTGTGTGTGTGCGCTTGTAACTTGAGATAAATCCGTTATAATAACTCTGAGCATGTAGGTCGAGGGGTGTGCAAGAGGGGAGGGGGCGGGGGTGCGAGGGGCCAAAAGCCCCGCAGGCACACACTCGCACACTCGCACAAAACGGGCTCAAGTGTGTGCCTCAATGTTGATTGTATCTTTGTATCTTTGGAGGATGCTTGCTCGCGCTCCGCTCTTCTAACCCTCCCATCCCCCCTTACCCCTGTCCCCTCTCTTTCCAGCACTCATGTGCTCTCTTCGGCAGGTAAGCCAAGCAATCAACGTCAACGTTTTGTTTGCCCCGTTGTTGTTGTTGCTGTTGTTTTCGTTGTTGTGTTTGCATTGCCAGTCTCCTTCCCACCTTCTTCATTTTACCTGTTGGCCCTTGTCTCAGCTCCGCTCTCCTCTGCTCTCCTCTTCTATTCTCTGCCCTCCACCCCGTTCGCACCCTGTCCCGCTCTCTTGTCTCATTAGCCTTTTGTGGGATCACCAGGCAGCGAAAGAGCAACGAAAACAAACGACGAAGATACAGATACAGATACAGATACTGAGGCAGGCACTGAAACAGATACAGATACAGATACAGAGGGTAACCGAGGGCTCCCAAGGGCCCCACCAAGCGGGGGCCCTCTCCATTACGGACAAAGTATCCAGATTACCCATTAGTCATCTTTATTGCCACAACTGAAGCACAATCAGAGCCGTAAATTGAAGAGCTCATCTAACAAGTAATTTCCATAATCAATTTTACAAAAATTCAACGAGTTTTGACAACAAATTCGTGAGTTTATAACTGATTCTGATCCTAACGGATCCTGGGGAGTACTTAGTTTATTATAAATCAAGTGTTGAAAGCGGTTTCACAGCTGTAAATTGAATAACTCTTTCAGAAGTATCATTTCCATAATAAGTTTGATAAAGTAATCCGAAATTCCTTAAGATATTGTATTGCTGATGCCAATATTTTCATATTATTCAAAAACTTCAATTTGAAAACAAAATTTTCCCTGAAATTTCATAATATTCCAAGAGTTCCTTGGTTTTTTGATATTTCAGACGTTATATGCTCTTTATTTACATTGATGAACTATCAATTAGACATACATACTCGTACAACCAGTTACAATAATTAATACATTGGCTTAAAAACGGAAATGCCATAATTATTGCCCAGAGACTAGAGGAAACCCGACAGACTGTAATGGATCCTGGATGGGTGGTCATGCTGGGAAAAACTTTAGTCCATTAGAGCTCAATAGACTTTGAAATCAAAGGACTTTCGACGTTATTTGGGAAGTACGGCGAGATTGATTTCTCTCGACGGCTAATTATGGGATAGCATCTCAGGTGTGTGTTTTCTACCTGTCTACTCCCCCGAGGGGCGCTCTTTTCTCAGCCGACAAGGGATTGGAGATGCGATCCCTTCTTGGCTGGGAGCTGTGCGAGTATCTCGCTACACTCGCTCTCCGTTTTTTAAAGCTTGGATCTCAAAATTTCAATTTGTATCTCAACCTCAGTGCCGCAGCTTCTCTGTCGCGGGAAAAGAGAACACTGCAGCATACATACTTCAGCGTTGAGTCAGCCGGGCCCACCTTTTGTTCTTCTCTGCCACACAATGGGCTTAATACACGTGCACTGAAAAAAACTTGATCCATTTTCGCATTCTCACACAAGCAGTGAACTTATCAATCGGATCAGTAGATGACTGCATTGTTAATATTTATATTTTAGTGGTACCCATAATCGATTACTTATATTTTACACTCGGGTATTTTTCACCGTGTATGGGCTCGGGTATTTTTGTACCTGGCATTGCTGTTGCCACAATTTGGATCTTCTTCTTGGTACTCACTTACAAGGAACGACAAAGTGCTGGCTGCTTAACGAACTTTTAAGGGTGTGGCGACTCAATGAGATCTTTTCCCAACAATCCCTTGATTCCATGAATAATAATCCTGCTGCAAATTCTGAAATTCGAGTGTCTTTTATGGCCCCTATTGTGCGAAAAGTCAGTCGATTGGTGAATAATGCATATTATCTTTACAATATCTTTGGGAAAATAATATCTGGAAAAATGATATCCACTCAACTAATTGATATATGGGCTGGCTAATGAAAACTCCAGTTTTCAGTATATTAAATCAATATACAGCTCTATTTCGTGATACAAAAGTTCAGCTTGGTTTTCAGTTAACCAAAAAAAATTCATATGACCAAAGTTATTATAGCTTCACCAATTGCTAGACCTCTTAGTTATATATATGGACCATTAATGGATCATAAATATATTTAGATATCTGCAATTGCAAGTACCAATGTAGTGCATATGACCAAGAATTTGAAATAAGTTTATTATCAATATTTTTATATAAATGGAGACATGGATCATGAACATTTCTATGTTAAACATAAGGTTTCAGTTGATTGGAAAACAATATATTGGTATAGAAAACCAAAATCGCTTCTAAAATTGTATGATCCATTGTGCAGGTGCAAGTGTAGGATACCTAAACATCGATTTCAGTTGATTAGGACTCCATATATTTGGTAAGAACTGCTAAATAAGTTCGTTATCAATATTTAAACATTTGCATTGATCGATTTGTGGCACTGCAAGTGTAGGGTACATGGCCTGCAGGGCATGCGGAAGTCGCTGCTGCTAGTCGGTTGCTTTGACATTCCTTTTCCTATTCCTATTCCTGTGCGCCTCTTTCGCCTGTTTGCACACTTGAGTTTTGTAGTTGGGCATTGTTTGCTCCCTCTCGTGAGTGCACTCTCGCCGCCTAGCCCTTGCTCGCTCACTCGCACACTCGCACATGTCCTGGGGCAATTGAGCGCGCTGCACTTGCGCTGCTGCTTGAAACAGGTACGCTCTCTGCCACCTGCCCCCGCTCTCTGGCCCGTCACGGTCGGCCTCTCCCGCTGGCTGGCTCTCTTTGGGCGCGCTCTTGCGATTTCAGGCGGTTTTTCAGCTCGGCTTTCGGTTTGTTTTTTCATTCTATTTGTAAACGTATCGAGGTAAAAACGCGTGTGCTACTCAGCGAACCTGCAACGGCAACACGGCTAAGGCAACGGGCAACGGGCAACGGTCAACTGCAAACGCAAACGCAAACGCAAAAACAAAAACAAACGCAAAAAGAATGCTTTGAAAAGCATTTAGACCGTTAGACCGTTGCACGATCGATTTGTGATTGGAAGCAAAGAGCGCTTCTGGTGCTCATTAAAGTGCAATTAAGAGTTAGAAGAAGAAGAAGAAGCGGGAGAAAAGCGGAAGCCGCAGTGTTGCCAGATCGGGCGCCATTTCCCAAAAGCCTTTAAATCTTTTTCAATTTTTTTCCCATTTTTTTTTGTTATCGTTATGGAAAAGTGAAAGAAAAGTGTGGCAAAAAGTATGCGAATAAATTGCACATGCAACATGCAAGCGCCTTGGTGTTGCTGAACAATTTCCTTTCGAAAATCGGGGGAAAAAAAAAATAAACCATCCCGTCGCTTGAATCGTAATTGTGATTAAAAACCAATGATATATCGCCTTTGTGGTTGTTTTTTCGTTGTTGCCATGACGCAGGCGCAGCAGCCATTGTTGTTTTCCGCTTTTCCCCTCCCCCGGTTTTGTTGTTAATTGAAAAACCGAATTTTCCCGTGCTCCCAAAGATTTCCAACCGAAATGCGTAGGCCCAAAGGATAAACAGAAGGGAAATTAAAGTTAAGAAACGAAAAAGAAGCCGAAAGATAAACGAGAAAAACACACACGCACACACAAAGGGGCAGAGATCGAGGGGATTACAGAGATGCGCATCCTCAAGCAATGGTGAGTAATATTAAATGGGTTTTTCCGCGCGGGATTTTCCCCTGGCACACTATATCGGTCACCCTGTATTCTCAAAGGGAAGGTAAGGGCAGGACAGGGCAGGACAACGACAGGGGAGAGTCAGAGATACATTTATCCGTATGCACGGTGTATCTCATAGATACATTGCGTATGCAAGCCACGACGAGACGACAGAAAAAACAGTCCGTGATCTACGCAGCCAAGTGCACTCATAAATAATTCACCCAATCGCCGCCGCACATTCCGATATTTTCTGCATTACAATATGTGATTATATAACCGCTTTCGATGCGATTTGAAGTTGGAATGGGAATTGGAATTGGAATCTCTGTGCGGCAAATAGTTTCTCACCTTGTCGCGGGGGCAACAGGTGAATGGATTCGGAAACTACCTGTCAAATGTGGCAACCCACAAGCACCAGCCCCAGCCTCTGCGCCCAGAACCTCTCCTCCCGAGACCCAGGCCCAAGCCGGGGATGAGGCCGAAACTCTTGGCATGCCAACGCGGTTGGAGCCGAGTGTGGGGCGAGGGCGGGCGAGGGGTTGAAACCGCAACGAAAATGCGCAAAATTGGTAGAACAATAATTTGAGCCATAATCTTGCTGGCAAATTGCACTGCTTGGCAATGGCTTGGCAGAGTTCAGGGAAATGGGAATGGATAATGAGGCTGAGAGCCGAGACCGCATCCATGAAATACGAGTAGAAAGGAAATGCCGATGGATTGCCTTCGTAGATACAAAGCTATCTCTATGGTTAGTTGCAGGCATTCTCCAATTAATAAGCTCTCATCGGGGAAACTCGGGTATGCCAAAATGAATGGGAATGCATCGTACAAGATGCTTTGAAGTGCATTTCACAGATATGGCGAAAACAAAAGGCTTGCCAAATTGCTTTGCACGGCACAATTGAGATTTAATTTTGGCCAAGGTTTGGCCGCCCCACCTCCAGGACCTCCAGGACCTCCAGGACCACCACCACCAGCCTTATCACCTGCCGCAGTCAGTCAGCAAGGACGTCGCCTCTTGCATTCGCATTTGCATTTGCCTGGCTTCGCCCCAGGAAGGAGCAAGGAGGAGGTTCGGGTTCGGGTTTAAGTTTGGGTTTGGGTAGTTTGAAGGGTGCAGCCCGCAATCAATTAAGTTTCATTTCAATTTGAATTTGCCAAATGGCGAAATGAGTTCGACTGAACTTTAATTGAACGCCCCCACAAGGAAAAAAAATAAAATGAAAAAAAAAGTTTAGAAATTGAGGGGCAAAAGACTGAAGACTGGAATTACAAATGAAAATTCCTGTGCAAGGGAGCTGGAAAATCGACACGAGTGCTGCTGATGGGTGGTGGCTGGTGGCTGGTGGGTGGTGTTGCATTCCCTCAAAGAAGGGCTGACAGCTTTTTACCTTGAGTCGTCGTCGCTGGGGCTGTCTTGACTCCCTCCCACTCCCATGCCTTTGTATTTAGCTTTTAATTAATTCTCAAGAAATTTACCAAGCTCTGGCCATTGTCCGTTCCCCTGTCCCCCCTGTCCCCTTTCCATTTCCCATACCCCCGTATTTGCTTATGAATATCACTTGGGTATTTTCCTGGAAAACTTCATCGTTCAACATTCATCGTTCGGGTGCAATTGAGCGGCATCGATGATGCGGATTGCGGATTGCGATTGCAAATTTCCCAAGAGCAAGGGGTTTTGCGCTATTATTGGTTATGGCATATTACTTTGGCATGGCAATTAAGCCGTCTCCAATTGCTATTGCCACTTCCACTCCGATTCCGACTCGGGTTCAGATTCAGATTCCCATTCCCATTCCGATGGCGATGGCGATGGCGATTCCCATTGCCATGGCTATATAGCCATTCCCACTGCCACCGTGTCCCGATGAATAATTCAAATGGAATGCCAGACAGCTTCAGCAGAAGCCGGTTGAACAACCTACCTACCTGCCTGCCTGTCCCGGCCTGGCCTGGCCTGGCTAGCTAACCATCCCCAGGTTCCATTACTCGTACCTGCCTCTCGGCTTTTCATTTTCCTCGCTGGACTCAGGTTGGGGTCTCGGGTCTGGGGTTGGGGCCATTCAACACTTTTCCCGGCCAGAAACGGCCTGCTTGAGGCACTAACCGCAATCCATTACGAGATCTCTCACCGGCGGTTTCGTTCTGAAATCCAGCTCCGTCCCTCCGTCGGTCCGTCCGTCCGTCCGTCCGACCAGGGTAACACCCACAGTTTCTGGTGGTGAAGAAGAAAGGCGAGGCGGGGCAAATAGTGAATGGTAAATGAAAATGGAAAATGGAAAATGGAGCGGCCTGTGGCCATGGAAATGACTCATGGCTGCCACTTACACTTGCGCTTCCGCTGCACAGCAAATAAGCCTCTTCCGGTCGCGCCCCTCCAGCGGTTTTCCGGTTTCCCGGTCCGGATCCCTATCCCAATGTCCAATGTCCAATGTGCGATGTGCGATTCCCTGGGGATGCACCTGCAACGGCGGCACTTGTTGCATGCCCTCAAGCATGAAGTCCCGAAAATCAAGGGGCGTCCACTTGTTGCCACACTTTGGATTCGACAAGTCGTAGCCTACAATGGCAGACGAAAAAATAATGTCCAAATTGTATAATTATCAAGCGTATTATAGGAAATGTGTGTGGTTAAGGGTACGTTATATTATTGGGCATAGATTTTCCGTAAGAGAGATTGAAACCAGTTGCTAAAGTTCTGTATTGAAATAGGCAACATTTCGACGTTGCAATTGAACTATTCAATTGGGAAGACCTGCCATTTGCAAAGCTATAATTTTGACCCTAAATGTTTGCCCCCTTGTTGGCCGTAAACAATTACCATGTCGCATGTTGCATGCAGCAACAGGGTCAATTCAGTTCAGTTCAGTTCAGTTCGGTTGAGTTTAGTTCAGTTCTGACGGCTTTGACAGCAGATACTCGTGTGGATATGTGGATAGAATGTCTGGGCCCAGACAGACGTGGGGGGGGGGACAGACCTACCCGGACCGGCAGCTGGAAATGCAAAATACATTAAATGGTTTCCCATGTGTGTTTGCATTCATCTGCCGCCGTCCTGCGCTGCTTCGATACCTACAATATCCTGTATTTGGTGTCCTGCCCGTTGGATTTGTGCACCGCAAAAAAAGCCCAAAGGTAGACCATTACACTCGATACCCAGATACTCATCGGCAATCTTTGGACTCATTGCAAGCCCATAATATCTAGAGTTTTCAATAAATCGAAATGACTTGAAAACAATTTGCTGTGTGCGGCTTTTTGCGGGAGTACAGCTCACACCTTGCCACAGGGCGACACCTGCCTTTCGCTCCGTTGTATTCCTAATGTCAGAGCACAGGTTATTCCATCTCGGGCACAAATCCGAGTACAAATCGCCACTGGTTCTGCGTTGCCTCTTTGACAGCTCTGGCAATTGTTGTGCTTTTCACCAGTCCCAGTCCCAGGTCCGGCTCCCCAGGCCCAGTATTTGCAGCCTCCAAAAAGGGTTATTGATGATCCCATGGCGTGTGAGCGTGTGAGCAGAGAGGGGCAGCAGGGTGGGCATTGTTCTGTTGGTTATGACACAGCCATAGATACGGATACAGATGCGAATGCAGATACAGATACAGATAGAGATACGGCTGCCGAGGGGGGGCAAGGCGAATGTGCAGTCATTAGTCGAGGCACGTCACTGCGACAATCGGATGCATGACAGATAGCTGCCGGCCATGGGTTGTGTGCTAATTGTTAGGAAAATAGGGATATGCGATATGCTGATGAAGCTACATGGATATGGATATGGATATGGATATGGATATGGATATGGATATGGATATGGCTATGGGTATGGGTATGGCATGTTTTGCTTGCGTATAACTCAGTTAGTTTGCTGATTTTTCGGTTCTTTGATTTCGATATTCAGCTGTGACACTGACGATGAATGCTAACGAGATCTGATTGAACCGACACCAACCACCTGGGGGTCACCTTTTTGATCTGGGGAAAATTAGATTTCGTGGAATGCAACCTTTTGCGCATCTGGGATTCAATTGCGTTTCGCTTTTCGCGCTCTGGACCAATGGCAGCCAACGGCTCCCCCTTGTATCATCCTTGTTCCATCCTTGTTATCCTTTTTGCGTCACTAATCGAACATCTGTCAAAGGCAAGATGCTCGGAACTGGCTTGAGATGCGGACGAAAATAGAAAAGCTGGCCAGCTGTTGCAGTTTCCGTTTGCCTGCCTCCGGGCTCCATTAAATTAAGGCCTTGTCTTGCGCGAGGCATGGTCATTTTTATAATTCCATTGCAACACAACACAATACAACACAACACAACACAAGACAACGAGGGATATCTTAGATGTCGCTGGCGTAAACATGGCCTGCCCGAAGATATCTGCAACGATGCATCGGTGCGGTTGTTTTTTGCGTTATATTTGGCGGCCTGGCTTGGTCTGCTCGACTCTGGGACATGTTAAGCTTTTGTTCGCAGCTCTCTTATTACTTTGGCCGTTGTTGCACGAATGCTGGCCGCCTTTGGGATCTCTTTGGGTTTTCTTTTGACTGGCCTTGGTCTGTTCTTGATGTCAGAGCCAAAGGCATTTTAATTCGTTTATGGTGCGCTTTTCTTCTCCGCTCGACTCATTTGCGCTGCCCGTTAACTTGACTCCTCTAGCTCCTCCAGCTCCCCAGCTGCCCGGCTTGGATTCCCCTGCTCCGCTAGGCCCCTTCTTTTTCTATATGCTCGCTCGCCAACTTCTCGAGCGGCTCCTCTCGTGTTCTACTTGCAATTTTGCAGCTCCATCGGCCGGCGCAGCTTTTTGCTTTTGCCTGCTGTTACGCAAATTGAATTGTCTCGCCCGTTGTCTCATGTTGGCCTCACATTCCCTGCCCCAACCAGTGACACCATCTTGGCCATCATGTCGCCGCTGCATTCTCCAGAAATCGGTTTTTAATGCCTTGGCCCCCGCACGGAAGGGCAGCGAGCAATGGGACATTCCTGACCGGAAAGCGAAGCCCCGAAGCATTTAAAGTTTCATCTACTATCGTTTACAAACTCATGGCAAGCGATACTTTAAAGAAATCAAATTTGAGGTAGACCCATCACCCTTTCTATCTTGATGGTTCTGAGGTTCCATTTTCTAGGGCAAGGGTTGTAATCCTGGATATAACTATCTGAATGGAAAGACAACCAATTTGAATACCTCTTACGCAATTATTAGCAAGTTTTCCACCTCTTAAAGGCAACTTTAATTGGCGCCCAATGTTGGGGCTTATCCTTGGCAACTTGTCCAGCCCATCACCGTTTGGATCTTGACGGTTCTGAGGTTTCATTTTCTGGGGCAGAAGTTGTAATCCTGCAGGAGCTGGGAAAGAACTATCTGCTGCACTTTGACGTCGTTTGAAATTGCTTTTGTCGCACCAGCGCCTGATGAAAGGCGATAAAGTGGCCAAGAGGATGTTGGCTGGTTTTGGTGGCTTTTTGGGGGCACTGCATACTTCCAGGCTGGCCCCGGCCCCGGCCCCGGCACAAAATCCACTTTGAGCTTTTTGCAATTAGACAGCCAACTTGGCCTATACCCCCCACTCACCGCTCACCGCCCACCGCTCACCGTTCACCGTTCACCACTCACCGAGTGGCCCCTAAGCCCATAATCCAAAAGCCGAACAAATTAAGGCGCAAATTGCCTCCAAACCAGGTTGGCCCTTCTGTTCCCTTCTGTTTGCAACCTTCGCCAGCCTCCTACCCTGCCCCCGAAAACCTTTCCGCATAATGAAAGAGAAAACCAAAAGTGCAAAGTTGGTTCAAAGTTTTTTGGGATCGCTCCAGTTTCAAGTTACCGCCTATGCCTCCTAATCCATCCATTCGTCCATCCGCCCGTCCTTTGTACGGCCGAACTTTTGTAAAATAATAAAATGCCCGGGCAGAATGCGAGTGGAAGTTCGAGTTCGAGTTTTCACCGCCCATCATTTATGGCTTGGCGCGCAAAGGCAGTCCTTGTCAAACTGCGGCTCCAGTTTCCGAAAAAAACAACAAAAAAATGGAGAAAAGAACTGGGAAATTCTGCAGTCGACAGCAGCTGTCAATTTGCAGGCGAAAAATGCACTCGGGAGCTACACAAAAAGCTTCAGTTCAGACAAGGCACTGGGAGAAAAGTGATGGAAAAACTGCGAGTTATGAGAAAACCTTGAATAAAAAAGGGGGCGGCATTTGGACCTACTACTATGGGCTAAGGCCATCCGCTTTAGGCGAGTGCAAAGTGCAGGAAAACCCTCAGAAAACACTGAAATGCCGTCAATCAGCCGCGTGACAGGTCTTTGCTGGGACAGGAACCTGCATACCTGATTCCCCGATTCCCTGATACTCTGAAACCCTGGTACCCTGGTACCCTGATACCCTGATATCCTTATTCCCGATATGCACTAACGCAAAACTGTTTCGCTTCCTTTGATAACGACAGGAATCGCCGGCGATCCGGCTCGAGCATTGTTGTGCTGGACGGGGACGACCTCAAGCCATGTCTGCCGGATGACTATATAAGCGGACAGCACCACCTGCACCACCAACACCAGCAGCAACAGCTACAGCACCAGCAGCAGCAGCATCAGCATCAGCAGCTACAACAGCAACAGCTCCAGCATCAGCATCAGCATCAGCAGCTGCAGCAACATTATCGCACGCACTCGAGCGACATCCGGGAGATTGACCAGGAAATGCTGACCATGCTGTCCGTGAACCAAGATAACGGTGAGTGAAGGACATCGTCCTTATGTCACTGCAGCCACTGATGAGTTCCCCTCTTGCCTACCCCCAATGCATTCAGGTCCGCACCGTGAAATGGCCGTCGATTGTCCGGACACGTTCATAGCGCGTAACAAGACGCCGCCCAGATATCCGCCGCCCCGTCCACCGCAGGTGAGTGATTATGCCAATGAGACAGCGCCACAAGCCACTGCCCAGCACAATGAAACCACAAGACAAAGAGCCCCCACGTCCCCTTGTCCCCTTGTCCCGTTGTCCCCGTCGCCCCATAACCGCCATTTGCAGTCCTCAAGCAACCTTAATTTGCAAGCAACCTTAAGTAGATGTTGATGTTAACCCGTCCTTGAGTAGTCTAATCCAAAGTACTTGTATCAATCAACCTGGTCCAAGAGTAACCAAGAGCAAGAACCACCCGAATGTAGGCAGCCACTTAGGCTAAGAGAGTCCTTAGAGATAAGTTGAACCAAAACCACCGAAACCACCGAGTTGTAGAGCCGCAAAACTAACAAGTAACCAAGTAACCAACACCTGTAAATGCTAACAACAACCATGTAAAGTAACAAGGAATGTGAAACAAGAGACTTCACTTAATGCAACCCAAATCATTGACACTCTCATGCATTTTCTTTTCACCAACACTGCACACAACTGCACCCACACCACACCACACCACACCAATCATCCATACACGCACACCTCTGTAAATACAAAAACAACACAGAAACACAAGAAAATCACCAACACCAACACCACCATCAACACCAACACCAACTCCACAATCACTGCAACAACTATCAATGCTATGACTAACAATGATCATGCTAACAAACTGTTAATTGTTGCATATCATTCTTCACATCAACATGAACAACAACTACAACTACAACAACAACAACACAACAACTCATCAACAACAACAACAACAATTGCACTCGATGTGGCCACACAAAATCTATACAATCAAAAACAACAAAACAAATTGGATCAAATTGAAAATTATGAAAATTGCCTGCAATTGGAACAACAACACGAACTCACACCGCAACCGTCCCTGAAGAAACAACAGCAGCAGCAGCAGCAGCAGCAATTACAAGTTGCAACGGGAGCAACACAAGTGGCGCAACAGCAAACACCGTGCAACAACAAGTTGCAGGCCACACTGAGCAACGATCCCAATGGGAACACCAATTCCAGCAGCAACACCAAGAGCCAGAGCCAGAGCAACAGCTGCAGCAGCACCAACAGCAGCATTACGGAGGACTACTTGGATGGACTCTATCAACATCAACACTCGCCCGCGTCGAGCAACTTTGACGAGGTGCTGAGCAAGCACACATTGGACTCCTTTGGCAGCATCGCCTACCGTCACCTGAACCAGCAGCAGGCGACGAGCAATGGCAACAGCAACTGCAACACTAGCAACAGCAACAGCAATGGCAACAGCATCAGCAACAGCAACAGCAACACGGACAGCAGCAAACTGAATGCGAATGCAAAGACAGTGACCAGCAGCAATGGCAACTCGCTGAACAGCAGCAACAGCTCCATGCACACCAGCAACACGAGCAGCAACAGCAGCAGCAGCAGCAGCGGACACAGCAGCAACATGGTGAGCAGCAGCATCACCAGCAGCTCCACAGTGCCCGATGATTTGAGTTTGGCCCCTCCTGGCTACGAGGTGAGCCAAAAGCTAGAGGAACACCACCACCAGCAGCAGCAGCAGCAGCAGCAATTGCCGATGGTTGTGCTGCCGCCGATGGCCAAGCACCGGGAGCTGCCCGTGGATGTGCCGGATAGTTTCATTGAGATGGTGAAGACAACGCCGCGTTATCCGCCGCCGGCTCACCTCTCCTCGCGTGGTTCGCTGTTGTCCAACGCCAGCGGCTCCACAGCCCACACAACGCTGTCCTCGCTGGGCGTGGCCAGTGGGGCAACAACATCGGCGGCAGCATCGCCAGCGGTTGCAGCTGCTTCTGCTGCGTCCGGTGTTTCTCTTGCGGCATCCACAGTCGGCGATGAGGTATACCATCCAAGTTTATCCTCGTACTTCCTCCTGACAACTCTGCGATATCCCAACTATCTGTTTCGTCATCTTTATGCGTCTCTCTCTGTGTACACTTCCCCCTATTTCCTGTATCCTGTATATTTGCCCTTTTCAGTTGTATTTTCTGTAGAACTCTGGTAGTGATTGTATCTTCTGAATACTTTATTTTCAACTGTGAGTGTCTAACCATTTTGTTTTCGAGTGTGTGCCCAAAATTTGAGTTTTAACTGGGTTCAGTTTGGTCATAGTTTGGAAGTGTGATAATTACGTGAAATCCCTGGGATATTTAATTTTGTGGCTGCGGCACCTTGAGAATGCACCCCAAACCGCTGTTATGTTGAGAAGATTAATTTTCCAGACCGCTGGAATGTTCAATAAATCCGAGTGCACATCATTATGTATTTAAAACTACTTAAAATTCCCCAAGATATTGATTATGTGGCGGTGCACATGCATAGAACCGGAAACCGGAAATTGTGGAATGTGAAATCCCCAAAAAAAAAAAAGAAATGACATAAAGTAAAGGAAAAGAAGGTAATGAAGGAGGGGGGG
>JAJJHQ010010534.1:60977-81428 GCA_021223825.1 Drosophila ironensis
AAATGTGAATAGCTGGGATACTCTAAACTTAGAGGGAACTTTGATATTAATTAAATATTAAAGTCTTGAAATTCGTAGGCAAAAATATGTAAATACTTAAATTGCTATCTGTGTAGGTATCCATAAATTATCTAATCGCTTAGGTCCCCCAACTAGATAATAATAAATAATTTTACTATCTAATCGTCTTGATTGTGGCTCTAGAATACCATAATTTTCATAGCTTTTCCACAACTTTTGCAATTGAATTTCCTTCCTACTGAAAAATAAAATGTAGAAAAAACTATCCGAAGGGCTTGCAGCTGGGAGCCCGGTGACGCAATCAAGCTGCTGCCTTCCTCCCTCGTACAATTTCCATTTTATTAGCCCACACTTGGCCTTAAAATGCACCTCGTTGTCATGCATAACAGGTAGTCAACTAACTTTGTCCCGGACTGCGGACTCCGGAGCCCGGACCCCGGACCCCGGAGCCCGGAGCCCTTGAACCCTCCATTCCCTGTCACTCCCCCGCCATTTCCTTTGTCATAACAAGCGCTCTTCTGATGGACGTCTGGCACCGTCAACGCTTCCGGTTGGCCCCCTCCTCCTCCGACTCTTTTGTTGTTGTTAATATTGTTATTATTGTTGGCTGATTCTTTGGCTGGCCATTGACCAGCCCGAGCAGTGGCTGCCAAACTTTGGTAAGCTAACAAAACAAGTAGGAACGATCATAGTCGAGGGTATCGACCATAATTACCCGGTTATCGGTTTCCATTTGATTATGAGAACATGGATAAACATTGCGGATTTGAATGAAATATGTTTTTCCTCATTATTATAGTATTCAAATTGTGGTCGCAACATAGATATATATTAGCAGTACCCAAGTTATTACTAAATTTAATACCTCTAGAGCTAAAATTGTGGACGCCACGGCTGTACCCATATTGTGCGGCTTGCGGGGGTTTGGGGGGAACTATCAAATTTGTAAAACAAACTTGTGCTGAACTGTCATCACACCATTCCGAATATGCAATTAGTTTTTCTCTATCTATTATAGTTTCCAAAATCTACGGACAAAACCGACAGACGGACATGAATGCATCCAAAACGACAAATGAATCACTCATTCTAGATTGCGCACGCTTTTTTTTCACCACAATATATTTGTTGTGCCATTTTCTTCCGGCCTATGGAGTATGAGGCACAGTAACGAATGAGTGCAGTTTAATTAGGAAGACTACACTACTGTACAGACCTTTCATGCTACAAATGAGTACATTCATGCAGAAGTCTAGGACATGACTAGATCGCCTCGCCTGTTGATGGTGATCAAGAAAGCTTCCAACCTAATGTCGTAGTTACATACTTTAGTTGGAATTCAATATACCCTTGGGCGCTTTAAGAAGCGGGTATGAAAATGTACCAAAGAATATAATCAAATAACCGAGGCAAGCAGAGAAATTTCCGATTTGATTGCCCGGCTTGACCAGTGCACTTAACTAGTAAAACTATTAAAAAGTTTACCCCGCCGAAAGACAATACTTATTCAAAGCTGTGGGACAGCGGAGGGGGGCCGGGGGACCGGGGAGGGGCTAAATGGAGGGCGTAACTGTATTTAAAAGCATAAAGTATAACGCTGGGTGTGTGGGGGCGTGAAAAAAGTTGCTCAACAACTTTTTCTGTCTGTGCACTCGAAAGTGCCGCAAGGTGATGGGTGCGCGGGTGTAAAAACATAAAAAACATGTTCATGGGGGAAGGGGGGGAGGGGAGGGAGTTCTCTATACGAGAGTACACAATGCCGTGGCAGGGGGTGAGGAGGGGGGAAAGTGGAAATATAATGCTGTTTAAAAGTAAAACATTTTGCATTCATTTGGAAGACTGCAGGGCGTGTGGCTTGTTTCCTTGTTTCCAGGGGCGTGATCCCAAAAGGGGGGGGGAGCGATACAAATATTCTGTAAATATTTCCACAACTAAGTTGCACTTGATAACTTTTGTTTAACCGCCCGAATATCTCCAAGAAGAGAAGGAAATTCTTATGAAATAGGGGGGAGGGAGCACCTAAGCCGCTGGCTTTTTTAATTTTAATGCAATGATTAATTAAACAACTTTTAATCGAATTCTAACGTTCCGGCACGCCCCCATTGACCGAGCGGAACAATAAAAGTATAGAAACCAGAGGGAAGAGCGGGGCCCGTGGCCCGGGGGTGGAATCCATTTGGTAAATGCAATTAATTGAAAACTCAAAGAAACAAGCGCCACACAGTTTGACAGCCACTGAGAGGGGGTGGCGGAAAACTGAAAACAGAAAACTAGCAAGGAAAGCCATGGCGCAGGGGCCTGTGCCGGGGGAGGGGGGGGCTATGGATGTAAGCTCATTAAGAGAACGAAGCCACAAATGGAACGAATAAAATAAAAAAAACCGACGGATAAAAAAGTGCAAGCAAAAAATGGAGGGAAAACACAAAAGCAATGGATAATGAGAACGCATATAAAATTTACCTTCAGAGAAGCGAAAAACAAGTGAATTTTAAATTAACAGCCCGCCGTGAATTAAATAAAACTGAAACCAGAAGTTTCATTAGAAAGTCTCTTGGCACGCCAAGCTCTGCAGTTGCATTTCATTCATCTCAACTCCAAAATATTGGGGGTTTCCCCTAACATTTTGATTATTATCTCTATGCGAGTGTTATCTGCTGCAGCGCTTTGTAATTGAATATCATTAAGGTTCCGCCGCCCCTTTTCATGGCCCTTATCACGGCCATAATTAATACTCATTGTACCCGTTTCCTAAAAATAACAAGGGTATATTGCATTCGTGCGAATGTATGTAACAGGGAGATCAGGGTAGAAGCTTTCCTGATCACCATCAACAGGCGAGGCGATCTAGCCATGTCTGTTTGTCCGTAGGAGCGCTTAGATCTTGGAGTACATTGGTAAAGTATTACATCGGGTATTACATTGGTAAAGCCTCGCATTTCGCATCCGCAATGTCTATCCAGGTTCTAAAAATCAGGTGGAACCCAAGAACTGAGTATTTATAGTCGAGACCCTAGGACTGTAATCGTTCTTACTTGTTTTTTATTGGATTTATTGTNTCCGGTGGAACCCAAGAACTGAGTATTTATAGTCGAGACCCTCGGACTGCAATCGTTCTTACTTGTTTTTTATTGGATTTATCGTGTTTGACATCGTTCCCTATCAGCTATCAGTGTTCTACAATCGTTATCTTCAAGTCATGGACATACTATATGTACCTATACCATATATGCTGGGCCTGGTATCGTAAATCTTGTGCAAATAGATGGCGCAAGCTCTGCTTGTTATTTAATTTGAGCCCGTTTGTTTGGCCTGCTGGTTAGCTTCCCGTCAAGGGGGTTGCTACCGTATGTAGTGGCTTGTTTTGCTTTTTTCCCCATTAGTTTTTTACTTGGCTAGCCCCTTGCAGTTTAACCCCTATTTGCTCGACAGGTTCGCAGATTAGTCAACATGCCATTTTTGCGCATTGGTCGCACAAAAATGCACATACAACTATTGGCAAAATAATAAGGCTAGTCGGGTTTTCTTTAACATATATTATATAATACTCGTATCGTTAGCTGTTAAATGAATGGAAATCCAATTGATCGGTGTCATTGTTTCTGTTTATTCTAGAGTCTAGACATATTTTGAGATCTATTTGGGTTAGCAACTTCGGAGTTAACTTCGGAGATTTATCAAAACAAATCCATTATGTGTTGATATCCACTATAAACACAAAAATATGCAAAGCGGCAATTTAGGCGTTGGTTTGAGATTATTTAGAAAAATAATTGTCGAAAAATTGTGTCAATTTAATAGAGTGGAAAACCAAATTGGAATTGAAAAACCCTTTTTTTTGGGGAACTTTCAAATTAGAAGGAGAATAACCAAGAAACTAATGCTAAGATTCTCTTGCTAATCTAATATAATTTTATTAAAATGCCAAGAATATTTATATTGAGATATTCTAATGGAAATAATCATCATGCATTTAAGTGCGCCTCTACTCTGTTTTTTTAACCCTAAAATGGAAATATAGAACTAACTGTCGATTTATATTTCTACACGATGAAAGATATCTTTTAAAAGAAAGAAATAATAGATTTAGGAATTTGGATGTTTGAATTAAATGTGGTTTATTTATTGGTTAATAGTTAATTTTTGAATAAGTTTTAAAAGACTTTTGCTTGGGACACTCTGCTCGCCGTTTTGCGTAAGCTTCTCCCCTTAATGAAGCAGTCTTGGCCAATTTTGTGGGTACTTTTAGTTGTTTTTTTTTTGGCAATAAACAAAAAAGAATTTGAAACGTTCTGGGCTCTCGTTTCTCAACCGCAATTGTGCTAAAAAACGAAGAAGACGGCTAAAAAAGAGCCGTGCGTTCGGGGCCCACCTGCTCGCTCACCTCTCCACCACCTGCACCGCCAGCACCACCAGCACCACCACCTGAGCGTTCTCCGCTCCCGCTCCCTCCGCTGCCGGCGTCGCAGTCGCCGCCTCGGCCGGCGGTCTCAGCGGTCTCAGTGGGCTCTGGTTTGTTATGATTTTGCTGCGGGCATTTTAGTTGTTTTTCCACGCGTTCTGCGATCGGCCGCAATTTTTCTTTCGTTTTTTATTCAGTTTTTCGTTGGCCCAAGCGAGGCGATAAGATAAGCGAAAAAAGCGAATCCAATGCGAACGCTATGTGCTAGCCAAGTGTATGAAAATATCATATAATATTTTATTGGGTTTGCCAAAGGAAGCGTTTGCGATGGCTTCATCCTGCGGCAGTTTGACAAGCACTGCTTGAGGGAAACGAGTGATTTTGTGTGTGACAGCTGGGTTTCGGGTTTTTTTTCTGTCTTATTTTTTTTTTGTTTTGTGCAATTGAAGGCAGGCAAATAAGGCGCGCCCGTAACTGGCTGAAATTCTGGGCCCAAAGAGCACGTACCAGAGCCAGAGCCAGAGCCGACAAAAACACACACACACCACACGCCGAGTGCGAATTTTTCACGGCGCCCGGCAACAACATCAAAAAACTGTTTATGGCCAGACAGGCAGTGGCAAAAAATACAACAAAATACAAAAAAAAAACAGGCGTGGCAGTTGCAGCCATAACGGAAAGTTGCTCGCGTAACCGCAAACAAAATAGCAGCAAAAAACCGCTTGAAATATGTGAAATAAATGAAATACCCAGTAAAAAAGCAAAAAAACAAAACCAAAAAAGGTGGTCAAAACCAGGCAGTGGTTACGAAAAATAAAGAAGCTTTTGAACTGCCTGAAAATCAACAATAAAAAATGCCCAAAGGACAATGCCAATCGCAGTGTGACCAAAAGCGAAAAAAGCACGCCCTAAAGTGTAGTCGAATTTGAGAAATTTAAGTTAAAGCAGAAGAATTTTACACTTCCGGTACGGAATTAAACAAAAATACATAATAGACAATAAATGAAGCAACATAGTGCCCATATAATTGATTCTGGCATACTCCAACGAAAAATGATCAAAGGACAAAGCTCAGCGTAGTGTGACCAAAAGAGAACTTTATCACAGGCATCCCGTTTAATGCAAACTGTACTTCCTGTACAGTTGTACCCAAAACCGAAACGCCAATGCACTCCAATCAGAACAATGCGTAAGGGAAAATAAATGCAGCAACAGAGTGCCGATATAATTGATTCTGACACACTCCAACGAAAAATGACCAAAGGACAAAGCTCAGCGCAGTGTGACCAAAAGAGAAATTTATCACAGACATCCCGCATATGCAAACTGTACTTCCTGTACAGTTGTACCCAAAACCGAAACGCCAATGCACTCCAATCAGAACAATGCGTAATAGACAATAAAATATCATTCATTCTGGCATACTCCAGAGAAGTGATCGCCTGCGCCGCGTACCCTGCCCCTGACTCATTCCATTAATTTGTATGCGACTGAAAATACCTGAAAAAAAAACGAAAACAACAAAAAAAAAAGTATAATTTAAATGATAAACAGTGGACGGGTGAACTGTTTTGGCATTTTGTTGGTAGCACTGTTTTTTGTCGTGACCGTCGATGTGCGTTTGAGTGTGCACTTCTTATTGTTATTGATGTGCGAAGCGTAAATGCAGCGCAGCAATTCTGCTCATTCCTCAGGCCAGGCACGTCGAAAAACGAACAAAAAACCCAACAAAATGCGCCAGCAACAATAGCAGCAAAGAGTTTAAAGAAATCCGACAAAAAAAAACGACAGAAACAATAACAAAAAAAAAGCCCATAAATAAACAAATAAACAAATAAACAAATGTGTAAAAGTAAATAGTTGTAAATTGCACGCGCATTCGTTGAATGGAAAGCTGTGCCCGGGAGTTAGTTATTCGTGTTGCCATAGTTTTCGAGTGCGGTGTGGCATGCTCTTCTTGTGCCGCTGCAGCAGCAGCAGCAGCTACACAAACAGAAAAGACTACTTCAAAATCCCCTACAAATTAAAGTCTATTTATCTGCTTTTAATGCCCAAAAGAACCATCTAGTTTGCCATTGTTTTCGAGAAAGAGGAAACTTAACTCTTTCATGTCGTTCAAGTTAATAAAGTGTTGGGGGAAAAGCAAGTAACTTTTTGTGCCTTGTGTAGCCCCGGCTGGCTGGGAGAATGCAGAACTATTTCGGGAAGCTCAACTTTCGCTTTTTATGGCTTTTTTGATCCGTTTAAGCCAACAGAAGCAGCAAAAGTAGCAGCAGCAGCAGCGGCAGCTATTTGACTGGAAATGCGCATTAAGTTGCATTTCATTTGTGGAGCACGCCACACACACAGCACTCGCACTCGCACTGCCACTGCCACTGCCACTCAAACCTATTCCCACTCGCACAATACCAGTTTCCCGATTCAAATTTATGCACTGGCCAGGTGTGGGCGTGGCCATTTGCATATTGCTTAGCTGATGTTAATGCAGCTGCAACAGCAACTGCAACAGCAACTGCAACAGCAACTGTCACCGGAAAATACAGAAAATAGCCTTTCGCCACTGCCACTGGATCGATGAGAGTGGCAGCCGAAAATGGTGGTATCCACGCTGCATATAACGCTGGAGAACAATGGCACCGGTGCCGACCCAGTGCCATCGCCAGTGGCCACCCCAACGGCGGCACAGTCCACGCCCGCTAAGTACGCCGCCCGGTCGCCGCAGTTCCAACAGAATGAAAAGGAGAATCATCACCAGAACAACAATAATATAACGAATAATAATAATAATAATAATAACAACAATAGCGACTATTGTGATATGAATGGCAATGGTCTAGGCATGGGCATGGGCGTGGCAGTTGTCGGTTCACCCGCCACCTCGATCGCCTCCTCGACGGCCACGCCCCAACGCAACGCCTCAGCTTTGCGTCGCGGAATTCAGATCCAGAGATCCTCGACGCGGTTGCGACAACAACAGGCAAGTCTCTAAAAACTGCCAAGAACTTGGCAAGCTGCCGTGTAAGGTACGGCTCGAATTGAGGGTACAAGGGCCTAGGGTGATAAGGTTAATCTTAATAGCAACCCCAAAGTTGTTAGGAAATTAAACTATTCGGAAACTGCTAAGAAGCCAGCAAGCTGCCGTGTAAGGTACGGCTAAAATCGAAGGGTTTCAGAGAGCCGAGACGAATGTGAAAAGGTTGAGAGGAAACGGAATGCTTAATCTTAAAAGCAATCCAAAAATAGTTAGGAATCTAGACCTTCCAGGAAGATCTATAGAAACTGCTAAGTTGCTAACCAACTGCCTTGTAAAGTACGGCCAAAATCGAAGGGTTTGATAGAGTCGAGAGTAAAAGGGTTGAGGGTGAACAAAACCTCAAGAAAACTGCTGAAAAAAATACAAAGTAAAATGTAGTTAGGCTATAGATAAAAGATATTTAAACACTACCAACCTTGTTTGCGTCAATAGTCATTGAGGCTTTAAGCAGAAAATAGTTGGCATATTGGAACCATCAAGGCTTTGAAACCGGTTCTAGAAATTGTTGATAATTTTACAATTCTCTGTTTTGCTAAACTTTTATCAACACTCCTGGGTAAAAGCAGATTTTTAATGTATTGCAGGAAATTAAACACATATAAATATGGTTGAAATACTCAACGGACTTTTAGCTATTAATATATCTGATTACATATTTAGAACCTGAAAGTATTCTTAATTTGCCGAGTACTGGTGGGTTGCAAACCAGTTTAAAGATTAACGAGAAAGTTGGATGGCTCTTTACTTGCCGTACTCCCCTATCGAGACTCGTAGATCGAATCAGATTTTCCCTATATACACGTTCCCTGCACGTATATACTACGAGTATACTGGAAGTAGCTACGTGCAGCAACATTGTCTTTTACGGGCAGCGGGCAACTGGCTTTATCTGCATAAATGCTAACTACAAACAACAGCAACCAGTTGACAACCCGGCTAACTGGCTCTCGAGCCATAAAAAATTGGAAGGAAAACAAAAAAACAAAAAAACAAAAAAAAGCGGCTAACAATTTGTCCCGAAAGATAGTGGGAACTCGAAATTGCTAATTCTCTGGGCCTGGACCTGGGCCTGGGCGTTTGCTTGGCTCACAATACCCAATTTGGAAGTGAGGGCATTGGTTGGCTGGCTGGCTGGCTGGCTGGCAGTAATATATTTTTAATTTCCCCCCAGTACGCGCATTTTTCAATATTTGTTATTTATTTATGCCGGCATTTTGCGGCCAGCCATGGCGGTGATGATGTCATCGTTTTGCCGTCAACAATTTAGCTTAACTCGCATTTTTTTTACGAGTATTTTTTCCATTACTTAAGGTGTTGGTGGCTGTTGTGGGCCACATGATTGATGGTCTACGCAACAAACTTTAGCCGGCTTCATTCGATCTACGAATATAGTATCTGTGGAACAAAAAAAATATGGTTATATGGTTATATGGTTACGCCTGTTTCTCGATGTCTATTTTTGAAGAGCCTCCACTCGTCTCGGTTTTTTGCAATTTGCAAAAGCGTCGAGTCCCTCGTTGAAAGTTGCAGTGAAAGAGTCTGGAAATGAATCCCTTTAAGGGAATACTTTTTCCGTTGTGTTTGCAGTTTAATTAAAGCCATAAATATGCAATTGCGAGAGGGAAACCCTTTGCAGGGATTGCCTTCCAGATTTGTTCTAAATTGGACTAAAGTTTAGTACCTTAAAATCCGAAAATTTCGATTAGAAAACTATGGTAAAATTACTTGGAATTTTGCTGGGGTAAAAGTTCAGTTCTTTAAAAATTTCATTAAAGTTTTGTTTTTTAAAAATCGTTTTAATATTGGCTAATTTTTGGTCAATATATGGTATTTTTGGCGAGGAAGTTCTGTGATATTCTGGAACTCTGGAACATTAGAAAAATTGACAAAAAATTGGTATAAAATATTATGCAAGGTTTAAACTCAGATTGGTGAAGAATTTTCTTACAAACAAGTTAAGACATCGCTTTTTAAAATTGTTTAGCTTTTGGCCAAGATATGGCATGTTTGGCGAGGGAATTTTGTGATTTTCTGGGACTCCGAAAATCGCAAATTTTCTTGAAAATGTAGTATACACTTTTAGAAGCACTGGCTGTAAAACTGTGCTGCACTTCTGCACTTGGAAAAGTCTTTTGTTTTGCAGCACTTTCAGAGTCACTGCGATGCTAAGTGACTTTGAGCGATTTCTGTTTTGGCTTGATCTTTTCCGCTTTTTTTGGCGTGCAGCGTTCCCGCTCTTGTCATCGTTTTTCATTCAGTTTTCAATGTTAAATTCAGCTTTCGGTTCACATGCCAGGTGCTGCCGGCAAGGGGCAGGGGCAGGGGAAGGTGGTGGTGCCCCGGGCAATTTTCTCAAGATTCGAGCCCCTCCCCCCGCCCGCTTTGCCCCGACGCGTCGGGGCTCTTGAAAATTCTGCTGATTCTTCTGGCCGCCGCCCTGTTGTTGGATTTTGTACTTTGTATTTTGTTATTTTTTACCACTCGGATTATGCAAGTTCAGCAGAATTTGTGAATTCATTTTTTTGTGTGCGGGGTTTTGTTTTTTGCAGCTCGCCTGCCTGCCTGCCTTGCTTGCCATTGTTATTTTCCTCTTCAGCCTTCTGCCTTGGCTCGGTTCTCTTCCGCCTTTTGGAATCTCGAGCGTCTTTTCTGTTGTTATTCAATTAAGTTTTTTCCAGTCTTCTGGTTTGTTTTTTATTTGTATTATTATACGAGTATCTGCGCCGCTCTTGTGGGAGCAGAAAGATTCGCAGGCTCTTTTGTTGCCATCGATTTGGGTTCGGTGCTTGGTCACGGAATTGGGCATTTAACACGTTTGGCGTTATAATTTGTGGCACAGTTTGTGGGTCACTGGGAAGCAGGCAGGTGGACACAGGCCACCCACTCTAAATGAATGACGAGCACTTAAGGGGCTTCCGCAACAATTGCAACAGCTATCCGCCCCCCCCGGTTCGCTTTGTCAACCCTTTACGCTCATTAACTCATCGCCGGGGCCCTCGACGGGATTTGTGCCCTGGCATGCAGCCACCTGCCCACGTCGCCCACGCAGAAAGCGAAACCTCAACCCTAAACCCAACCCCAACCCCAACCCCATCGAATAACCCCAAAGCCGAGGCCAAGACCCACCTGAATTGGAGCCCAGTGTTGAGGCGTTCTGGGCCATTGCAGCCGCATCGATACCCATCGGATTGTCATGCTGTTGGAGTGGATTCGTTTCACACCTTTAATCGCATTCCCATTCAAATTATCATAGTTGGTCAAGATCAAAGAGATCGTCATACCAAAACAGATAAATATCTCAAGAGGGCGATCCAATTAGCGGCCAAACTTGTTTTTGGTTGTTTGAAGAAGCTCTCGTTGGCCAAGTTAAGATGCAGATTCGTTCGAAATCTACATAATAAACAAACAAAGGGGAGCTTATTTTAAAAGCGTAACTTTAATACGAACTAGACTTCTGCATGAATGTACTCATTTGTAGCATGACAGGTCTGTACAGTAGTGTAGTGTTCTTAAAAATACTGCAGTCATTCTTTAGTGTACTTTATACTCTATAGGCCGGAAGAAAATGGCACAACAAATATACTGTGTAGAATGAGTGATTCATTTGTCGTTTTGGATGCATTCATGCAGAAGTTTGTATTACAAACTACAAGGTATCTTGCCTGTCGAGTTTCCTGCCTGGGTGTTTGGTTAGTTGACGGGAATCTGTGTCCCCCGCTTGGTTGCCACTAATTAAATTAGCGCCGCTTGCCACGAATGCGGATTAAGTGTGCCACTTAAGAGTCAACGCCCAGTCGCGGCTCCCATTTCCCAATTCCCAGTGGCTGCAACGGCAGCCACCCAGCCACCCATCCACCCAACCAGCCACCAAGGCATCCCGATTGCATGCCCCCAGCTACCGGAAATTGAGCACCTGCTAACCATTAACCTTTGATTTTTTTGTCTTCCCGGAAACAGGAGCAACTCCGCCGGAGACGCGAGGAGGAGGAGCGCATTGCCCAGCAGAATGAGTTCCTGCGGAATAGCCTGCGCGGCTCCCGTAAGCTCAAGGCTCTCCAGGACACGGCCACGCCCGGAAAGGCGGTGCCCCAGCAGCACCAACAACAGCAGCAGCTGCCCCAACCGGTGGGTGTGGAAAACGAGGCCTACCTGCCGGACGAGGATCAGGCGCAGCCGGAACAGATCGATGGTGGGTACTCTCAATACTGATAGGTTATCAATTTCATTATACAGAACATATCTAGAAAATATTGAACATAATCCTTAAGTTAATTTTACAAACTAAGAGGTCTATTACTACTGTTAACCTTTCGATCACACTTTTGGAATGATCTATCGGATCAATATCGATTTTTATCGATAAAGAGTGCTTGGCAATCGCCCCAAAAACTACAAATATACAGATTAGAATCAATAATTCTCTTAAGACTCAGGGGAATGCTGTACAAGGCATTAAATAGCTATAAAAAATCCAAATTCCTTTCGTATCAGTTGTTAATTGTTTACCTCCTCCCCGATAAAGATAACGAAAATTATAACTGATAAAAATGCTTTCTTAATTTGAAAATTGCACGAATTCTCGAGCCTAACTGGCAGAAGATTCTATAGGTTGGAGACCTCTAAATTGCCTTTTGTTCCCTTCAGTCAATGTCTAATTCCCTGGCATTATCCTTTGTTTTCCAGGCTATGGTGAGCTGATCGCCGCCCTGACGCGCCTTCAGAGCCAACTGAGCAAGAGCGGCCTGAGCACGCTGGCGGGCAGGGTGTCGGCCGCACACAGTGTCCTGGCAGGCGCGAGTGTGGCCCACGTCCTGGCCGCCAGGAGTGCGGTGCTGCAGCGCAGGCGATCGCGGGTGGCGGGGCCCCTACACCACAGCGCCCTCGGTCTGCAGAAGGACATCGTGCAGCTGCTGACGCAGTCGAACACGGCAACGGCCATCGAGCTGGGCAACCTCCTGACCAGCCATGAGATGGAGGGCCTGCTCCTGGCCCACGATCGCATCGCCAATCACACGGACGGCACGCCCTCGCCCACGATCACACCCACGCCAGTGGCCTCCGTGGCCACGTCCACGCTGAGCGGCCACAGCAGTCCGGTGGCCGGGCCGAAGCGGAATCTGGGCATGGTGGTGCCGCCGCCGGTGGTGCCGCCTCCGTTGGCGCAACGCGGAGCCATGCCCCTGCCACGTGGCGGGGATTCCCCGCCGCCGCCGGTGCCACCGGTGCCCGTGGCAATGCCCAATCCCCTGGCCCTGCCCGTGGCCATGCCGATGAGCGCGTGCTTTGGAACGCTGAACGATCAGAACGACAACATACGGATCATACAGATCGAGAAGTCAACGGAGCCGTTGGGCGCCACTGTGCGCAACGAGGGCGAGGCCGTTGTGATCGGCAGGATTGTGCGAGGCGGGGCGGCCGAGAAGTCGGGACTGCTGCACGAGGGCGACGAGATACTGGAGGTCAACGGGCAGGAGCTGCGCGGCAAGACGGTGAACGAGGTGTGCGCCCTGCTGGGTGCCATGCAGGGCACCCTTACATTCCTGATTGTCCCCGCCGGAAGTCCTCCGAGCGTCGGCGGTCCAGCGTTAGCCGGACTGGTCGGTACCGGTCTCGGGGGCAGTGCCCACAGGGACACGGCCGTGCTGCATGTGCGGGCGCACTTTGACTACGATCCGGAGGACGATCTGTATATACCGTGCCGGGAGCTGGGCATCAGCTTCCAGAAGGGCGATGTGCTGCATGTGATCAGCCGCGAGGATCCCAACTGGTGGCAGGCGTACCGCGAGGGCGAGGAGGACCAGACGCTGGCCGGCCTCATTCCTAGTCAGTCGTTCCAGCACCAGCGCGAGACCATGAAGCTGGCCATTGCCGAGGAGGCGGGCCTGGCCCGGTCCCGGGGCAAGGACGGATCCGGGAGCAAGGGAGCCACCCTGCTCTGTGCCCGCAAGGGGCGCAAGAAGAAGAAGAAGGCCAGCTCCGAGGCGGGGTTAGTATTGATACCATTTTATTTATTATAATAATATCCTGGGATCACAGTGATCACTTCTAAGATCTCCGATTACATCAAAGCAATTCGATTAATCTATTGAAATGTATCGAAGGTGATTACTGTTTGGGAAACCTAGTGATCACGGAGTGCTACATTTCAATCGATAAAAACTAATCAGGAGATTGAGATTCTCAGTGTTTACTGCTTGAGTTTCATTAAATTGAGAAATACGCTAAACCTAAACCTAAATTCCAGGTACCCCCTGTACGCCACCACGGCACCGGACGAAACGGATCCCGAGGAGATACTCACCTACGAGGAGGTGGCCCTGTACTATCCCCGCGCCACCCACAAGCGACCCATCGTGCTCATCGGGCCGCCCAATATCGGTAGGCACGAGCTGCGCCAGCGCCTGATGGCCGACTCGGAGCGCTTCTCAGCCGCCGTGCCACGTAAGTGCTGATCTTAAGCCACCTAAACCCATGCATCCTCTTTCTGTTGGTCCATGCATCCTCTTTCTGTTTGTTTGTCTGTCTTGCGCCGGACAGTGTTCTATTTGCTGGAGGAGCGGCTCAAGCCAGCCAAGGCCAAGTCGAAGGCTCAGGTCAAGGGTAAGGGGCTGCTCCGGCGAGCCACCGCTTCCCGAGTCCTGAGTCCCACTGCTAGTTAGGCCCTAAACCCCCAAACACCTCTATTAAAAACCATTGTAATGGGACATCTCGCTAATCATATATGTGTTGCCCATCCTGCAGATACATCACGAGCCCGCAGGGAGGGTGAGGTGCCCGGCGTGGACTATCACTTTATCACGCGACAGGCCTTCGAGGCGGACATCCTGGCACGCCGTTTCGTAGAGCATGGCGAATACGAAAAGGCCTACTATGGTGAGTAATCAAATCCTCCGACAAAGCAAAGCTTGCCTTGTCCGCTTGTCCGTATGTCCGTAATTTTGTAACCCTTTTCTTGCCCGTTTAATTTGCAGGCACATCCCTGGAGGCCATACGCACGGTGGTGGCCAGCGGCAAGATCTGCGTGTTGAATCTGCATCCGCAGAGCCTGAAGCTGCTGCGCGCCTCCGACCTCAAGCCATACGTGGTGCTGGTGGCGCCTCCCAGCCTGGACAAGCTGCGCCAGAAGAAGCTGCGCAACGGCGAACCCTTCAAGGTGAGTTTTTCAAGAAGATCTCATAATGATACGATCTAACACACCCGATGATTGCAGGAAGAAGAGCTCAAAGACATCATTGCCACGGCCAGGGACATGGAGGCCCGGTGGGGCCATCTGTTTGACATGATCATAATCAACAACGATACGGAGCGGGCCTACCACCAGCTGCTGGCCGAGATCAACTCGCTGGAGCGTGAGCCGCAGTGGGTGCCCGCCCAGTGGGTGCACAACAACCGGGACGAGTCCTAATGGCCACCGCAATCGCGTTATTGGAGTCACTATCGCTACCGTCAACTGCAACGGCAACGGCAACGCCTCCGCCTCCATCCGCCGCCCGTCTTTGTCCACCAGCAGCCCATACCCCATCCCAAACTCTTTGTAAATACAACTTTCAATTGAGCGCCATCGCATCCAGGCGGAGCCGGATTCCCCAGCCCACGCAAAGCGTACACCACCGGGTGTATGCCTATCAATAATTTATGAAATTCGTTGCATTCGCACGCGATTTAGTCTTAGTGCAAAGAGTGTTTGAATCGCGCGCCTCCGCCCAAAGCAACCTCTTTACGTACGTTCACAAACATTTGTTGTTCAATGGTTACCATGTACTTATACTTACAATATATCTATTTTTTTTTAATTACAACTAACTTATATTGTAAAGATATCTATGCCTTTTTTTTATAATTTTTGTTTGTTTAATCTAAGCCTGAGCACTTCCTTAATTAAAAGAAGATTGAAGACGATATCAAAAAGAAAACCAGAGGGGGCGAGTTGAAATTGTAAGATAACGAAGGCCAGCAAGAGGTCCGGTCCCACGCAGCACGCCAATAAATAAAATGTGTAATAATACCAATAAGCGACTCCAAATGTTAACAGAGCCAGAACAATCCCAAGGCAGCCGAGGAAATGATTGCAAAAAAAAGAGAGATCAGATGCAGATGCAGATGCAGATGCAGTAACAAGTGCAGACATGCAAGTGTTGCAATTACGTAATCTATTTACTTTATATGGAATATATACTATACGGATATACATACNGATTGCAAAAAAAAAGAGATCAGATGCAGATGCAGATGCAGATGCAGTAACAAGTGCAGACATGCAAGTGTTGCAATTACGTAATCTATTTACTTTATATGGAATATATACTATACGGATATACATACACATAAATTATAATTCGAAGCGTACTTAAAATACAAATAATTTTTAACAAACGAGACGGAAAAAATAATGAAGAAAGTGAAACAATAAGAAACAAAATGCATTGTTCATGGGAGAAGCAACAAAATCAGTACGTCATTGCCAAATAAGAAATCGAGGGGAGGAGAGTAGCTGATGCAGATGAAGGAAATCACTTGGGAAAAAAACAAGCGAAATTGTTAAAAACAAATAAAAAAAAGGTAGCCAACTTTAAGCACTGTAAAAACAAAAAATGGAACTAAACGAATATGAATATGAAATGCATTAGGCTAAGAGTATCAAAAGAAGGATAAACAAAATATGAGAAAAGGAAATCCAAGTAAATGTTGTTGTAATTAATTATTTAAAAAACATTCGTCTATAGCTAAAATCCGCAAAGGTAACGAAGGGTGGGCCAGGGGCAGGTCCAGGGTAGGGAGGGACAGGGAAGCGGGCGGGACAGTTGGTTTCACATTCCAACCAAAACTAAAGCTAACTAAAACGCAGCGAAACCGAAGCGAGCAAATAGTTAAAACAAATATATATATATATATATAAATATATATGTATGTATGTATACAAACCATTTCGGAACAAGAGCAAGAGCAGGCGAGGCATTGGCGGAAATAAGGAATTTTATATTCATAAACAAAACGTCAAGTAAATTAGCAAACTATGTTACACAATGTTGAATACTTGAAAGATTCTAAGAAGCGAGGCGAATCCCAAATCCCAGATATAGCATATACAAAACGATACAGATACAATATATATATATATATATACACATATGTATATGTGCGGTCGCCGTTCCACTTTCCGATTTCGAGGGCGGTCCCCCCCAAAATCCTGCATTTCCCCGCGGGATCCCAGCTTATCCGGATCCCTGTTGGGAGGAAACACCTATCCGAACTCCATCCTATCCGATCTCCCCGAAATCGGCGATGGGCCTGCGCACGGACAACATAATAATACGCGATAATATTAAATAAAACTCAGCAAGAATATTTTTTTTCTGTAGTCAACAGGATATAACAAATGTGTGTGCAGTAAATCTGTTTAAGTTTTTATTTATGTATGTATGTGTGGTGTAGCAAAAAGCAAAACAAAAAAAAAACGAAAACGAAAATGAAAACTAAACTAAATACGAAACAAGAATACCTATAAAAAAAAAACAAAAAACGGAAAACAGAAAACGGATTACAAAATAGGCACGGTTTAATAGCCATTGTACGAAATTAACGACATTTATAAGTAACCCTAACGCAAGAAAGCGGACAAAGTCAGATGAAATAACAATATTAATAATAACAATAAAAAGAAAACCATGAAACTAAAAGTGTCACTTCATTTGTGGGATTTCATAAGGTATACGGGTTGGGAGACTCCTTTATGGCCTTGGTATCTATCACCCATTAGGGGGCGCGCTAGCTTGCCTCGCTGCTGGGCGATTAGTTTACATTTCCTATCTTATAATACTGACAGAGATCAATTACTGATATCTAGTTCCGCGCGAGTCGCTTCAGCCTTTGTGGGCGCCTGCTCCCGTAACTCCCTTGCGAGCAGGTTGCGGGCAGGTTCCTGCCACCTTTCGCCATACCGGCTGGAGAGTCTATTCATTTCCTCGAACATCGTCGCCAGCTTGAGGTCCCTGTGGAGGATGCAATTGCGAATGTACCCCTCATAGCCCGTGATCAATCTTAGTGCCTTATTTTGGGCCGTCTGGATTCTACCTGTCACTGGCTATGCCCCATATATTGTTTTGTTTATTTAATATTTATTAATAAGGCATACGGGATGGCAAGGTACTTCTTTATACAACGGGCCGCGCCGGCTAGTTTAACCAGCTTATGCAAATAATATTAAGCAATAGGTAACAAATAACATAGAGTTAGAATCTTCTAGATCGAGTCCTCAGAGATCTGGTGATCAGGTCCCTTGTTTGGCGTCTACTTAGCCTCATTGGAGAGCGAACTCTGATCAAGCTCGTCGCCAGTCGGATTCGTTGGCGCTCGAGGCCAGCTTCAGGTCTTTGTGGAGTTGAGTGTTGCGGATGTACCACTCGCATCCAGTGACTGTTCTTAGGATCCGATTTTGAGCTACTATTTTACTCTTTTAATTTGGCTATCGCACTCAAGTCCCCAGATCTGTCATCCATACTTCCAGATTGGCGCTATAATCTGTTTATAGATTGTCACCTTAATAGACAGTGACAGTGACAGTTTACTGCTTGGCTTGAGTACCCAATATTGCCTTTTAAAGGCAGCTCCAATTCCCATCCTGGTCGCTTATCATTTGTTTAGCGAGAGACAGTCTGCGGTTCAGGATGATGCCTATTTTATTTGTTATTATTATTACAATTGAAAGAAACAGGTTTACTGCTACAATAGGGGAAGCTTGAGCAGGTTGTAAATTAAGAATCCTGAAATTATAAACATAGAACAATTATATTCTACGATTTCCTGCCATCCACTATGACCTTAAAATGCCTGTCGGTAATAAAGCTTTTCACCAGCGTGAACCACTGAAGCGTCAGTATGGTCTTCGGCTTGCTTAGGAGGTCGTCATGCCAAACTCTGTTGAAGGCTGCATACCTTCCAGGGCAAAGCTTGCAACCCGATGTAGCTGTTTGACTTTGCCGGAATCCAAACTGCCACTTTGGAATAGCACGCATCACGCTTTCCATTTTCAGGATGTGATCTAGTATAACCCTTACCATCATTTTTCCCAGTTCAGGTAACAGACCGATTGGCCTATTTTATTGGGGGGAGGAAAAACACAGGGGATACTTTCAGGCTATTTTCTTACCTGGCTTTGTGTTCGTCTACTTTGCGGATCCATGAAATAATAAACTTTGGGCGTAATAGACGAATAGAGTTTTTTATTTTCACTAATTTTTGCAACATTTCATCTTTAATTATACATACATAGGTTCTCATAATTTTTACAGCTTTTCATTATATATATTTTTATTCCACATTATGGTTTTATAATATATATATTTTTCCTTTCTTTTATATCGTATCTTTCTCAAGTTTTTGTATTTTCTTTCAATTCGAACAACTTTAAACTTTTTACATCAATTAATTTCAATGAGTTTCCACTTAGTTCTTGGTTTATAAATATAATAATTGTTTTGTTTCTGATTCTGTTTTATTTTTTTATTTATTTTGTTGTTAAGAATATAGAGAATGCTAGAAACGGAAAACTTGGTAAACAGACCCTACGCCTATGGAGCGGGGCGTGGCGAGTCGAGTTGTGTATCTGAGTCGTGTTGTTTTTTTGTTTGCATACTTCTAGCAATCATCTTTTTGTTTTTCGTTTTAGCTTGCTGTGTGAGCTTGTTTCGGGAAACCATGGACAAAACTGATCTCTTATGTACAACGATTGCCGCCAAGAAGGGGCGCGGCCACTTCCGCAAGATAACTATACAATTCTGATGCCCGGCGGCGTACATATCGAGCTGTGTGTATATAGATCTAGGCATAATATATATTTATATATTATGTATCTCAGGGGTCAGCGTGTTTGCGACGGGAGGTGGAAGAAAAATCACTGGGGGGTATAAACATTTACAAGACCAGCGGGCCGGGATTCTAAGCACTTTAATTATACAAAACAAGTAGAAACGCTGTCGTCGAGATTTCTCGACAACGAGATACCGTGTACCTCCCCTGCCGTGGCAAGGGGTGTTAAAAACATTAATTGGCCATATCTTCTATATTTATTGTCCGATCTGGACGTATTTTTTGCATGCACATGCTTAACAATCAGCGGACTCAAATGATGTCTCTCGATTTTGTCATTTCAAAGATAAAGCTCTTGCGAAAGATACAGAAAATGCGAAGGGATATAAAATTGTCTGCGTCTTAGCTAAACGGACCTAATGCAAAAAGAATTTTATCTCTAGCTCTTATTTTGTCCAAGTTATGGTCAAGTGTGTAGAGGCATGTACAGTTTTATGCAAATTACGAAGGCGGAAAGGTGTGTGAACATGGCTAGATCGACTCGGCTGTTAGTGCTGATCAAGAATATATATACTTTACGTCTACCTCTGCTTGTTACATACATTTGCACAAAGTTATCTTAAGTTACAAATGGTATAATAAAGGAGGAGGATGACTTCAAAAACAACTTTACTCCCGTCGAAAGGCCGGCTAGCGTCTTCGTCTTCGTCTTCGTCTTCGAGCTAATGGCAAACAATTCCGTTTAGTATGCTAAGCACGGTTCTCCTTGAAATATATAATAGTGATCTTTGCTTTGTTTATTAAACAGAAACGTAATCGAAAGAATAATCTAAATAACTTTAAAATGGTTTACACAATTTTTACAAGGCCTAGCCGCTGGGGTGTTTTCTTTTTTTGTTTTTTTTTTTTGTTTGTTTTCACATTTTTTGTTTTAGCTTGAAAATATTAAATTGGCCTGCTGCCGAGGACGAAGCAAGGAGCTTGGGGACAGAATTTGGGAAAGGGAAGGAAAAGGAACTGGGCAAGTGTGTGTCTGTGTCAGCTTAATTGTTTTCACATTCATATATCATACGTATACCATTTAGGTGCTATTGTTTTGTTAGCGGTTTCTCCACCAATGTTTTTTCTTTTTTTTTTTTTGTCGAGTTAATTTTTGCTAATTAATCGCCCTTTTTTGGGGCTTTTTATAAAA
>JAJJHQ010010534.1:81530-152630 GCA_021223825.1 Drosophila ironensis
TGCTGCTGCTGCTGCTGCTGCTGCTACTGCAAATGCTGCTGCTTCCTGTTGATCCTTGTGACTGCTTGTGTTCGTGTGGTGCGCGTATGATGTGTGAGAGTCCTGCGAGTCCTGCGACTCCTACTCTTAGTCCTCCTTTTGCTGCACTCGCTGATCGCTACGTGGACAAAAATTACGCCGTAAACATATACGCTGTGTATGCATATATTTGCGCCTCGCATTTATATATGCCTTTATATATTACGCTTTAATAGATTCCTTACGGGTTCACACACATATATATGTTATTCTCTTGCTTGAATTGTAAACTTTCGATTATTCAACTTTGGGTTTTGTGTTCGCGTTCCTTTCTCGATTCACACTTTCCTTCACACTTTCCTCGTCATTTTGCTGCCCTCCAGTAGCTTCTGCCACATCCTTAACTTCTTCGGCTACAGTTTGGGGTTTCGGTTTTCGGGTTTTCGGGTTTCGANGCTACAGTTTGGGGTTTCGGTTTTTCGGTTTTCTGGTTTTCGGGTTTCGATTTGGGTTTAGGTGTTTGTGTTTTGTGTTTTGGGTTTTGGCGTTCGATTGGGCTTGCATTTGATATTTGTTTATGGGATTGAGTTGCATGGGGTTACGTGGGATTGTGTGATTAATGTATTGGGTATGCAGGGAGGCTGTGGTGAGGGTGTGGGTGTGGGTATGGGTATGGGTATGGGTTTTGGGTTGTGGGTTTTGGGTTGTGGGCCCGGGTTTTTCGGTGCACAACACTCCTCCGCGCTGCACTGCGCTGTTGCTGGTGGTGATGGTGTACCCTCCAGGCCTGCCGCTTTCCGCTTAACTTAGTTATCCAGCCATGATTCTCGTCATTCTGTGTACTCCCACCACTCGGTGTCGTAGCCCTCATGCACGTGCTTTAGCAGAACAGAGCAGCGCTTTTCACAATACCTGCAATACCAGCCAGCGATAAAAGTATATAGACCTAAGACTCCAAAGAGATTAACCAATAAATGTGGCAAAAACGCACCTGTATTTATCTTGCACCTTCTGCTTAATATCAGCCAAATTTTCGGATGTAATATCACGTTCCAAATACTCGGACAACGTCTCGGTTGCCGACTCCAAATCCTTTTGATTATCCTCGAATATCATCGACTGATTGTTCTTTTTCAAGTAATACGCAAACACGTACGTGTACATGAGTGTCTGACGGCACTGGCAAAGTATGTCGACAGCCTTTTTAAGAAATTGAACCTGCACCAGAAATTGGGAATATCAGTGCCTGCAGCTTTGGAGGCTAAAGGGGTGGACCTACCTCAATCCATGACATGTTGTGCTGCTGCATCTCCTCCATTTTCTGCTTCACAGATGCATACAATTTGCTCTCGAACTTCATCGACTGCATGTGGTTCATGTAGCGATTGTAGTAATGAAGGTATCTGGCGAAACACAAGATAATATCTCAATCAAGTTGCAGAGGAGTGGGGAGTGAGGGTAGAGAGGAAACCACGTATGTTACCTGGCCAGCGAGGAGCGCAGCTTCTCTTGGGCATCCCGGGCGGTCTTGGCCTCGTCCTCGTCGTAGCGGTTGCAATTGTACCAGGAGGAGCCGTGCGGTTCCCAGGAGCCGAGACAGACCCAGCAGAACTCGTGCTTGCAGTTCTGATTCTTGCATATCATGTGGTTGCATCCGCCGTCCTTCTCGATGGTGACACTGCACTTGGGACACTCTTTGGTATTGGCCGCTATCCAGTTGGACGTCTCCGAGTCGTCGTCGCACTTCTTGATCCACTTCTTCAGCCATCGGCACTTGACCGGATCGTGCCAGTTCTCGCTGCAGGCGAAGCAAAAGACGTGGCCGCATTTGCAGTGCACTCGACGGGGCTCCGCATAGGGCACCTTTACGGCATAGGTGCAATCGACGGACGGACACCAGCGCAGCAGCTGGTTGCACTCCACGAAGCTGTTGGTGATCAGCTGCTGGTACTTGACCCTCACCCGGGCGTCCTGCACCAGCTTGGTGACCGTCACGTCGTCCACGAGGATATCACAGCCGTGCGCCGCACACGAGATCGTCTGGCCCAGGCCCTCCGTCACGATCTTCGTTGTCAGATACGCACGCCAGCAGATTAAGCAGAAGCGGTGGCCGCACTCCAGCCCGGTCATCGACTGTTGCGTTAAGGAGAGAAAATCTTTGATTAGTTTGCCTTCCAATACTGTTTTTTGAGCGTTGCTATCGCCAATTTAGGGGCCAGGCCCCATGCCATTAAGAGTTAAACTTCCAATTTCTTTGTCACTGCAATGAATCTTGAGAAAAACCTCCCGAATGATATGTTAAACTTATTTTTTATAGCCATTTCCGCATGACTTCAAGATAACCTAGTTAGCGCTTGTTCTTTTCGTGCAAACTGAATGGGGGGCAAAGGATGGTGTCATGGTGGCATGCAAACTGTTTTGTACTGTTTATCTAGGCCACGCCAATCACGAGCCAAATGGCACGACCTTGAACCGATGGGCAATCGGATTTCTCGCCGTGTACGTGCAATCGAAGGGGGTAAATCAAGCGGTGATGGACACCCAAGCTATTGATAAACATAATAGAAATTCACTAGAAATCGGCCGTGCGCTGTGCCTGTGACTGTGACTGTTACTGTGACTGTGGGTGTGGCTATTGATAAGGAATCGCTGCCACCTGGAGGCAAACACTTACGTCTGGCGGAAGGAGGGAGAAGCATATTTCGCACTCTTCGCACTGACTTCGCGTGGTCTGGATGGAGGAGAAGAGAAAGGTCACTCCAGGATCGGCATGGGAGATCGGGACACTCACCTTTTGTCTGACCGCATCGGTGGCATTGTTGAAGGGATTTATGACGTGTGCGCATTTGAAGAACTCCTCGTGGTTGTCGTCGAAGTACCTCTCCAGCAGCTTCTCCTTGTCCCACTTGTACTGGTTGAGCAGTATCCTCGTAGTGGGCGTGGGCAGCTGTCCAAGGCAGAGAGCGAGCGTTAGTAAGCGATTCGGGGAAATGAGCAAGGGCCCCGTCAGCTAATTGGCCCCGGAGCCAAATGCCAAATGCAAAAAGCGATCCGAAAGAGCTGCATAAGATGCTTTTTTTTTTTTGCTTCTGGCATTTTTCTCGTTAGGGTGGACCCCGAGGCTTTCACTTTCGATAGAAATAGCTTGGGATCTCTTTGTTATGCTACTTATATGATTGGGAAACACTTGACAAGGCTTTGGCAAGGGATGGGGGGAAGAATCAACCCAATGATGAAACAATTTGTACTGCAGAGCTAAGACTTTTTACAGATATCTTGCCTAAGCAACTAATTTGAGAGGTCAACCGGATACACTTAGCAAAGTGTGGGTAGACCAAAAAATCAAAAATAAACCAAATAAAAGTCCCCGAACTAGTTCATAGAATCTCTGATTGGTTTTATTGGCATCCCAATTAAATCCAATTGGAAAATCTTTCTAAAAAAAAAGTTCCTGATTGTAAATTTCAAGGGTTCATCAAAAGTATTCCATAGCTCCTGAGTATTCTCTCACTAGTTTACAAATTTCCTGATAAGTTGTAACCAAATCGTATAGAAGGTTGACTTAATCTCGGAGGAGTTTTATATATATTTAAGAAAACTTAGGTTCACTGAAATTGTAATATAATCTCCATAGAATTAAGGGCCTAAAAAAAGGGTTTATCAAGAGTTTTCTTTTGTCTTTCTACTTGCTGACTAATGCGAAACATTTGTGATAGTTATTTTTCAATGCCAATGAAATGCGTAATAAAATGAGTAGATAAAACATTTCGCTAGGCTGCGAAAGTGTAACTGGGACCTGTAGGATTTTCTGTTTTTTCCTGCGGATGCACTTGCAGTGTGTCCTTGCATATTTAAATTATTCAACTGCGTATCTATTTGTTGACTCTTTGGGCCAATCTCTGATTAGTTGTATCTAAATTTTAATGAAATGCAATTGCAATTGACAAGGAAACAGCAAGGCTGAAAAAGTGTAAGCAGGACCTGTAGGATTTTTCGCATTTGAAGGGGATGCACTTGCGGTGTGACCCTGCATATTTAAATTATTCAACTGCGTATCTATCTCTCATTTTTAAATGGGTAAGACCCCTATGAGTTTGCCAAACTGTAACCAGGACCTGTAGGATTTTGCGCCTCTGCTGCGACTGCGGAGGTGTTGCTGATGCGTAGGCATTAGCGGATCTGGCGCAGTGACCTTGCGGCGCGTGCTGCGCTTCCCTGGCAGCCCAGAAAAGCCAAACAACCAGCAACCAGCAACTCAGCAGCCAAGCAAACCATCTGCGGATGACCTTCAGCTTATCCGAGATCCCAGGCAAAGCGGTGGGCAGGGGGTGGTGCTTATGCTGCTGCTGCTGCTGCTGTTGTTGTTGTTATTATTGTTGTTTTGCTCGAACTGTGTGTATACCCATTTAAAGAGGGGGGTAAGGGGGAGGGTAGGGTAGGGTAGTGTGCAGGGTGCAGTGCAGTGCAACCGAATGACTGCACCCGAAAGCCCGAAAGTGTCAAAGGGGGATAGAGTGCGAGAGAGAGAGATCTCACCTTCAGCACCAGGTTGATATCGTCGATTATCTCGCGCTGATGTTGCACAATCTCATCGGTGGTGAGGACCTTGTACTGGTAGTCATCGGCGTCCAATTGTCGCTCCGCCGAGCTGGGCAGATCCACCTCCATGCCAAAGTCATCGTCGCCATCGTCGCCCGATGAGACGTTGCCGGAGTCGACGTTGTCGCAGAAATCGTTGTCATTATCCGAGTCCATTTGTCCTGCTACCTTCGCTCGCTGGCCCCCTCCGCAACACTGGCTCTTGTTTTCCTTCTGTTACGACTCCTGCACTTCCTACAGCTCCTGCAGCTCCTACAGCTCCTACAGCTCCTGTTTCTGTTTCTGTTTCTATTTCTGTTTCTGTTTCTCTTACTGTTTGTCGCCTTGCTTCCGTTTCCGTTACCGTTTCGTTTCTGTTGTTAATTGTATTTGCAGTTACTGGTTACTTGTTGTTATTTTTGTTCGATTTTTTCGATTTTTTCGATTATTTCGATTATTTATTTATTATTGTTACAGTTATTGGCCGTTGGGCTATTGGGCTGTTGGGCTGTGCGAGGCTGTCCTCCTTATCTTTGTTTGCCCCTCTGCTGCTTTGTTTTTCGTTTCTTTTGTTTACGTTTTTGCGTTTCTGCGTTTCTGCGTTTCTGCTTCTCGCTGCCTCCTTTGTTGTTCTCTTCTGCCTCTCCTCCTCCTCCTTCATGCACCTTCTCTCGCTCCTTCTGCTCCTTCTTGCTTCAAGCTTCTTCTTCTTCTTTTGCTGCTGCTGCTTCTGCTGCGCTGCTGCTGCTGCTGCTGCTTCTCCTACCCCTTCGTCACCGTCCCCTCGTATTGGTTGTTGTTGTCTTGCGACAGCTGCCCTTGCGTGTGTGTTCCCCTTTTTTGTGGGCAGTGTACGCTGCCCAACCTTTTGCACTGACCCTTTTTTTCAATTCCACAAATTCCAAAGCTAATGCATCCGCGTCGCCGATTTGCTGCCCGTTAGCCGTGTTTACGCGACCGAAATCAAGGAAATACACACAGCAGTGGGAAACTTTTCCCCTTTTCTGCGTTTTTGCTTCTCTTTTTTTTTTCCTCTTTCTTTCTTTTCCCAATCAGAGTTGTGTGGGTAGCACTGTGCGAGCGACGGTCACACCGCTCGCTTAACAGCCCTCAACTGCTGATCTAACAGCGCGCTGTTAAGCATCAATTCCCTACGCGTTGGCAGCTTCGAAAAAAACAGTTGGCAATGCAACGGCGAAAAACTATAAGGAAAAACAGACAAATCTCAGCTTAACACACAATCTGCTTTTAAATTAGCAGCATAATCGAAATGCCGGCTCGCAAGTTAAAAATTCGGTGCCCACCGCAGACCTAAAGCAATATAAACCCAGCAGAGCGTCCAAAACACCGAAAATAAGTTGGCAGTGTTGCCAGAGCGACCATACTTCTGTGTGTGTGGGGAAAAGGTCTTCCTTACTCACCACAGACGCAGAAAATTTTCACAACACTGGACACTTAAAAAATCCCATGGCGCCAACAAAATGGCGACCCCAAAAAAGCCCTCGAAATAGCAAACGACAAAATTGCACATAAATTTTCATTTATTTCAACTCATTCCATGACTTGGAGCAAATTCAGATAGTTATGCCTCGACAGCTGTCTCACTCTCGATCGTGGGGCAGCCGTCTCTTTCTAATCATGGAAAACGAAAGAGACAGCCACTGAGCAGCCGTCTCTTTCTAATTGCGGTACTGTACATTTTTCGTATCATTCTTATATCACAAATTTCGTACAACATTTCAGTTAGTTCTACAAAATTTATCAGCATTGATTGTTTTTTTGAGTTTGTTAAGGCACGTAAAACGTTACAGCCTAACATTTTACATGCCTTTTAAAGTCTTTTCATATTTTCAATTTGGCCCGTAAAACGTAACGTCTTATATGTTCTAAAGCATGACGTACGTGTCATGACTTAAAACTAGAGTCTGTGTGATTTTCCATCAATCTTATTGATCTCACTTGAAGACAAACAGATTTAGCTTTTCGATTGAAGGAAAACCATTCATATTGATTTTTTTCCAATCTGAGCGTCTTTACATTCTTCACTATATCTTTCGCTTTGGAAAACGGTTCGAACGATTCGATTTGCAGTTATACTGTTCTTAATTCTTATTTCTAACACCTTCTAAAGTTTGAACCGATCTCTAAAGCTATAAGCACTGTACAGTTTTTACCCCCACAATGTCCATCTTGAGAACCCTATAAAAAGAAAGAAAGAATGGCGTATTAGAAGCAAGAAACGTGACTGAAATGCACCACACACACACAAGTAAGGCAGAAATTACCGATTTTTGTGAGGAAAAATTTGAAACTCTGGAGAACATTGAAAAAAATGTTTAAACTCACTTGCAGTTGATAGAAGACTAAAGGAAAAATGCGGAGGGCAGGAAAATATTAATAGGTCACCACCATTTTGTTTGCTACTCACACACACACACACGTCATGGGTGTGGGTATGCTTTCGCTGACGTAGACTTCTGTTTATGGGGCACTTACCATGACAATAGCAACTGTACCACATTGCAAGAACTTACTAAGTGCCCCTTTTTCAACCCCATAAGGTTCAGTTTCTTTTTTACCGCAAAAAAACTGATAAAATACCAAAGCTAATGCAATTTTTTAACCTGCGATTCATGCGTAATCGATGCAAGTGTGTACACCATACAATTGTAAGCCGCCTTGTGTGTGCGAATGCGTGAGTGGATGTTGGCGAACGTGGTGGTATTTTTTTAATTTTCTCCGGGAAACAGCGAATAATTACCTTGTATAACTCTACCAATAAGTGGAACTGAACACCTTATCCCTTGAAGTTGACGAACGGACTGCTTCTTTTTGGCGCAAACTGAAAAGATCGCTTTTCCCGAACTGATGCCGAGTGCCAGTGTGGCAAAGGTTCAGTTTTTATCTTCTAGAGATGACACTTGGTATTTTATCGAATAAAATACCGAGCACATAGAACATACTAAACGTCAAGGCAACCATGGATACTTGCATCAAAGATCAATTTTCCCAAAAGGAAAAAACAATCACTCACTAATTTAGAAAGGCTATATAAGTTATTATGTATTTGAGCTTAAAATATTTGGATGGACATATTTGGAAGCGAATTGTATTCTAACGATTCGAAGAATTGGCAACGCGCTCTAGTTCGTCCTTCTTCTTGATGGCATACGAGTTGGATGATCCCTTGGCGGCGTCGATAAGCTCATTGGCCCGGCACTCGGCAACGTTTTTGATGTTTCGGAAGGCAGCCTCACTAGCTCCAGTGCAAATCATCCAAATTAACACGACACAGGGGGGAGACATCGACGGCCTGACGACGCACAGTTCCGGCGCGTCCCATGCGCGTGGAGTCCTCGCGGGAGCCCGAGTGGACGATGGCGTTGCCGGTGACCTGCAGCGGGTTCTCGGAAGACTGCAGATGGATAATCTCGAAGGCGTGCTTCACGATGCGGCAGACCAGGAGCTTCTTGCCGTTGCCGCGTCCCTTCATCATCAATCCGCTGGTGAGGGGCTCCACGTTCGGGATCTGGGCCTTACGGAAGCGCTTGGCCGCATAGCGTCCTGCCGAGTGAGGCAAATGACGGGCAAACTTCTCCTTGACGGCAATGTAATCCTGCAGCGAAATATCGCTAATGGAGATGTCGTCGCATGCCTAGCGCCCGAAGAGCTTGATTTCCGGCCACTCGGCCTGCTGGACCTGCATCGTCATGGGGAGATCCTCCACCCAAGCATCGTATAGCACCTCTGCCGGCGGCTGTGCCGGCTCTGAAGTCGACTCAACTCCACCCTCGGACATTTCGGGAGAAAAAATGACAGCAAGACGAAGAAAACAGCAAGACGAAGAAAAGCGTGTGTTCACTTTGAAGGTTGAAAATGAAAAGCATATTGTATAATATTTAATGCAAATAACATGCATTTCGAAAAGAAAAGAGTCGTTTTAAATTTCTTGCTCATTGCACGAGAATTCCCATGAAGTTTATTCTTTTGGATTCAATCAGTCGTTCACCCCGCCCTCTCCCAAGCTCCTCATGGCCATGCCCATGCCCATGTCGCCCAAGCCCATGCCCATGCCCAGGCCGAGGCCCAGGCCCATGTCGACGTGCACGTCCTTGCCGGAAGCGGAGGAGGCCAGGACGCCGAGCAGGAGCTCGCCCTTGTCCTTGCGCTTGCTGGGACGCACCTTCTTCTGCTGCTGGAGGGCGGCCACCTGGGCGGCGTGCATCTGGCGGCGGTGCTTGTGCATGTTCCCGGAGTTCTTGAACGTGCGCTCGCAGAAGGCGCACTCGTAGAGGTCCTGGCCCGTGTGCGTGGCCGTGTGCTCCTCGAGGCCGCGACTGCTCTTGAACTCCTTGCCGCAGTGCGAGCACTTGTGGTACTCCTTGGGATGATGGTAGCGAATGTGGGCCGCCAGCTTGGCCCGCGAATCCTTGACGAGGCCGCACTGCTCGCACTTCCATTGGCGCAGCGAGGCGGCGTCCAGATGCATGTACATGTGCTTACGCAGGCTGTTCTCGTCGCTCAGCCACGTCTGGCACTCCTGGCACTGAACCTCCGGCAACTGAGAGCCCTCCCTGTGCACGGTTCGCTTGTGGACCAACAGGTTCTGTTTCGTCTTGAACTTGGAGCCGCAGGTGTCGCAGATGAAGGGCACAAAGCTGGGATCGTGGGTGCGTCGCATGTGCAGGCGCAGGTCGACGGCGGTGCGGAAGCTGCGGAGGATAATACAATACAATTAGACTTCCTGCCAGCCCCCAGGGGGGGAGGAAATGAGAACGTACGATCGGTCGCAGTGCTTGCACTGCTCCTTGCGCTCCTGCTGGTGGACGCGGGCGTGGATGGTGAGCAGGAACTGCTTGGAGAAGCGCTTCGAGCACTGGTCGCAGGCAAACACGCAGGCATCCTCGTTGGAGTGAAAGCGCAGCATGTGCACGTCGTAGCTGATGCGGCTGACCAGCTGCTTGGCGCAGATCTTGCACCGGAAGTAGTCCGGGTCGTTGTGCATGCGCAGGTGGTCGACGTAGAGGGCCCGCTTCTTGTAGCGCCTCTGGCAGCACACCACATACCCGGGCGACTGGTGCTGGCTGCGAAAGTGCCGCTTCAGTTCGGCAAAGTTGTGGAAGAGCTCCTCGCCGGCGCACAGGCAGCAGTCCAGGCGGCCGTGCCGGGCAATGTACGCATCCATTTCCTGGCTGCTGCTGCTGCGACTCTCGGGATCGGCCTCCGGCTCGTTTTCGTGCTCATCCTCCTCCTCCTCCTCCTGCTCCTGCTCCTGCAGCAGCTCCTCCTGATGGCGCCTCGTCTTTGCCGGCTTGGCCTTGGCACTCCGCGCCCTTGGGGCCGCCCGGGCCCGCATGCTGCGCCTTATGGGCGAGGGGAGGCGCCCTTTGGGTCCCCGCTCCTCGGCCTCCACGTCCAGCTCGTTCAGCTCCTCGTTGTCCGCCGGGGCGGGGCTCACGTCGATCTCCGGCTCGCAGAGTATCTGGGCCTTGGAGTCCGCATCCGCATCGGCATCGGCCTCGGCCTCGTCGCCGGAGTAGGGCTCCTGTTTGAGCTGCTGCAGGTGCAGCTGCTTCTTCATCACCATCGCGCAGAACTGCTCAAAGTCCGCCAGCTGTTGCCAGCACTGGGTGCACAGGCACTTGGACACCGCATCGCTGGGCAGGAGCTGGAGAGCCGCCCAAAAGATATCAGAGGGGTAAAAACGATGAAGGAAACCCGACCAGGGAGGGGCACTCACCACCAGCTGCAGGTGCTTCTCAATCAGGTCGGGCAGGTGGGACAGATTGGGCTCCTCCTGGTCGAAGATGGGCACACTGTGCTCCGCCTCGTCCAGACACAGGCGGCATATCATTTTCATGCAACCCTCAGCAGTTCGATTGATTTCATTTAATTAGTTGACAGACATACGCTCGGCCAGTGCTGCAAAGCGAGCCACAAACAAAACAGTGCAATTAAACCGTTCGCACCACTGTGCGGGGCCATAGAGATGAGTCAATTGTCACCACTGTGCGGGGCCATAGAGATGAGTCAATTGTCAGCAGCTATCGACAATTTTTCTTGAAACTGTACAGCGTTGACTACTCCACGCCAAAACACTGTACAGTGTTGACTACTCCACACCAATTTTTCTGTACAACTATGGAATACTACCCCACTTACATTACATTTATCGAAAGCCGCCATTGTTTTTGACATTTTCATAAATTGGCAGTTGTCACACTCGTGAGTAGAGCAAGTCATTTAATTTTGTTAATAGCAAGTTAAGTTGACTTAATATCAAATACCATAAATTACAGGGGCTATCATAAAGTGCCAAATAACACAATTTACAAACTAGAAAAAAGCAAAGTCACCTTAAACAGGGTAAGTAGAAACACGTAGAAACGCTGTAATCGAGATTTCTCGACAATGAGATACAATGTCCCTTTCTTGACGCGGCATGCCGTTTACTTGGTCATATCTTCTATATTTATTGTCCGACGATCAGTGGACTTACCAGACTTATGTCTTTAGCTTAAACCATTTTGGAGACATCAATTTTTTCCAAATACGAAGGCGTAAAGGGGCGTGGCAAATATCTGGAAATTACATTATCTGCATAATACTTAACCAAACCTAATGCAAAAGAAATAGGTCTTTAGCTCTAATTTTGTGAAAGTTATGGGCACATACATATGTAGAGGAAAATACAGTTTTATGCAAATTACGAAGGCGGAAAGGGGCGAGGCAAAGACATACAACGGACCCAAAGCAAAAAGAATAACACCTCTTGCTCTTACCATATCCGAGAAAGACGTGTTCATACATACGTACAGACAGACAGACGGACATGGCTATATCGACTTGGCTGTTAATGCTGATCAAGAATATCGTAAACGCTTCCTTCTCCCTGTTACATACATTGCACAAACTTAATATACCATTTGTACCTTAAGGTACATCGTATAAAAAGTCATCTTGAGCAGGATAGACTTTAATCTTATGTCATAATATGCCACAGTCAGCCGATTATAAGCTTTCAAATTGATATAATTTTCATAAATTTAAGGCAAACTCGCAGTTTAAAGAGTCCATCCCTAACGAGCGAAGCAGCTGCGCCGGCCACAAGTTTGAGCGGCTTAGGACAAACTCACCTCGCCCGCGAGACTGGAAAAGGAAGCCCGCAAAGAACGACTCAGGCACAGAGGAAGAGAAAGAAGCCGAAGCCGAAGCCCAAGCCGGTGAAGAGGAAGAGGAAGAGGCGTGCGGATTAGGGTTGCTGGCAGAGGAGGGGGAGAAAAGATAGCCGCATACGAGACGAGAGCAGACAAAAAGTATTGCATTTTTTGGTTGCCTAAGATTTTGATTGCTCTAGCAGCATGACCTTTTTCAACGCAGTGGACCAGTACACGGTGATGAGCGGGGACCGCTCCAAGGTCAAGGACCTTCTCTGCAGTCGCCTGACCGAGTGCGGTTGGCGTGACGAGGTACGTCTGCTCTGCCGCACCATCCTCCAAGAGAAGGGCACCGGGAACAGCTTCACCGTCGAGCAGCTCATCACCGAGGTGACCCCCAAGGCCAGGACCATGGTGCCAGATGCCGTCAAGAAGGAGTTACTTATGAAGATCCGCACAATTCTCACCGAAAACGAAGATGATGACGATGACGAAGATGATATGGAGGGCATCGATGGCAACGACGATGTTCTATAGCGGCGAACAATCGATTACGAATCATACAATCTAACATACATTTGTTATTTCACTTTATTCGTAATTGTAATTGTATTTGTACGAGTTGTAACATAAATCATAAATGTAAACACACGCACTCGCTCAGGCACGCGGGCATACACATATTCGCATATTCAGTCGGGCGTGGGGCAGACGGAGCTGTTGCTGGCAAAGTCGAAGCCCTCGTGATCGGGTATCTCGATCAGTGTCTTCGGCACCATCGGCGTCACGTTCATGGGCGCCACCATGCTGGGCAACAGATTTCCCCCTTCTGTGCCACTCACAGCGGGCAGGGATGCAACACTCCCACCACCGCCACCGCCGAGACCCACTCCCAGGGGCAGGCCACCGCCTCCCTCCGCCCCGACGACCGGGGGAACCATCTGATAGCTGGGAGCCTGAGCCGAGGCTGCCATCGCGGCAATACTGCTGCTGGGCTGCGTGTACTTGCGCACCCACTCGTTGGGATGCATCTTCTTCTTGTGATTGTGCATGTTGGCGTGCGACTTGAAGGTGCGCGTGCAGAACTGGCACTGGTACAGATCGATGCCCGTGTGCGTGGCCATGTGCTCCTGTCGGGGTGGCAAAAGCGAGCGTTAGATGGTTAGTTGGCAACCGGTGGCTACTACTTACGGCTAGGGCGCGGGGAAGCTTAAACTCCTTGTCGCAGAGACTGCACTTGTGACGCTTGGCGGAGTGATGGTACCGCATGTGGCTGCTGAGTGCGGCACGGGTTGACTTCTCTGCGTTGCAGAGAAGGCATCGGTACTTAGTGTCGCCGTCGCGATCATCGTGGCGTGCCAGATGCTTGCGCAGGCTACGCTCGTCCCGCAGCCAGCGGCCGCATAGGGTACACTGCGCCTCCGCCACGGGCCCGTCCGGATGCAGTGCCTTCTTGTGGATGAGGAAGTTCGCCTTCGATCGGAAGTGGGTGCCGCAGATGTCACAGATGATCGGCGTAAAGTCCGCCGCATGCATGCGCTTCACATGAGCGCTCAGCTCGAACTTGGTGCGGAATCTGCAACGAAAACAAGTAGCAACGAATATAGATACCCGGTTCTCAGTTTCCACCTGATATTCACGAGTGTGGGAGGGAGATAGGGTGCGTCATGATTCTAAGGAGAAGCTTATGCCATTTGCACGAACGGGAGTGGGCATAACCGGCTGATTTTCGCAACGCAAATAGCTTTTGGCTCTATCAATATAATATCCGAATTTAGCGATTCTAGATTTAAAATTGTGGACGCCACAGAATTTAGCGGTTTGCGGGGGTGCGGGGAGGGTATGCGTTTTTATAAACAAACTTTTGCTGAAAGGTTACCACACAATTATGAAAATGCAATTATTCTTTCTCTATCTATTAGAGTCTACAAGATCTTGGCGGTTATACGGATAGAATTATTCTTTCTCTATCTATTTGAATCTTCAAGATCTTGGCGGTTATACGGACATGCGGACGAAGGGAAAAGGCTCTATGGAGTCGGCTGTTGCTGCTGAACAAGTATATATAAACTTTAGGGGGACGAAAATGCTTTCTTCTCGCTTTTTCACAAATTCGCTTGCTCTTTTTGAGAACCGGGCATAAAAAACAGGGGAGTAGTCAAGGGAAACTCAAGTAGTTGGGACATCGATTGATGGGGGCACAGCACACTCACGTCTTGCCGCAGGTGTCGCACACCTCGGGCCGTTCGGTGCCCTTGTGGCCCTTGAGATGCATGGTGAGCAGGAACTTTTTGGCAAAGCGCGCCTCGCAGATGGCGCACTGATGGACCAGCTCCTGCTGCTGCGAGTGGAAGCGCAGCATGTGCATCACCTGGCTGTTGCGGTTGAGGAAGTTCTTGCGGCAGCTTTTGCAGCTGAAATACTGCGGATCCTTGTGACAGTGCAGGTGATCGACGTAGAGCGTGCGCTTCTTGTAGCGATTGTTGCAGCACTTCACATAGCCGGTGCAGTCGTGCTCCACGCGAAAGTGGCGCTTGAGATCGGTAAAGTCCTCCAGGGGGACGGCGCAGAGGGCGCAATCCAGCTTCACATTGGCGGCTATATAGTCGTCCATCTCCTTGATGCTGCTGCGCTTCACGGGCGCCTCTTCGCCATCCTCGTCGCCCGCCAAGGATCGCTTCTTTTTCACTGACTTGGGACGGCCGCGCTTGCCGCTGGGCGTGGCCTTCTCCTCGGCTTCCGATGACGCCGACTCCGATCCCTCCTCCTCCTCCTCCTCTTCCTCCAGGTCCTCGGCCCTCTCCTCGGACTCTTCTCCGGCCCCGGAGCGCTTTAGTTCCCGCAAACGAGCGCGAGACTCGCGCATCGAAAGCTTTGTTTGCTGCTGCTTTCGCTTCTCGTACTTGCGCTTTATGATCTGCTGCGTCTGCTGCAGCGGCGTCTTCCTGGGCCGGCCGCGCGGCCGAGGCTGGACAGGGTCCGGCTCCGGTTCCGGGTCGCAGTCCGTCGCAAACTCCGGCTCGAAGGTGTCGCCGCATTCGCTGCCATCGGCCATCGCATCGATCACGGGCTCGCACAGGATGTGATCCTTGACGTCGTCGGCCTCGAAGCTCACCTTCGGCTCGATGGGCGATTCTGTGTTCCACACGACCATCGGCTGCTCGGGCATCTCTGGCAGCTCCGGCAGCTCCGTTTTCATCTCCAGGGAGCGCTGTTTGGCGGCCACCATGCTGCAGAAGCGCTCTATGTCGATCAGTTGCTGCCAGCAGCTGTGGCACAGGCACGTGGACACCGCATCATTGACCGCCAGCTGGGGGAGGCAAAGTTTTGGGATCACTCCTGATGGGATTCGGCCGTTGGGGGTTTTTTTGGGTGTTTTCCGGGAAAAACTTACCACCAGATGCAGGTGACGCTCGATTAGCTCGGCCAGTTGGCGCAGCGCCGGCTGCATGAGGTCCGACCGGTCATGCTCGCCGAATATGGGCACCCCGTACTCAGCATCCTCCAGGCAGAGTCGGCATATCATCATAAATCGGAGACACAATTGCAATTGGTTAAATGCAAGCAGCAGCTGTTTTTGTGTCCCTTCTATCGGTCTATCGGTCCATTGCCAGGGGCGTTGCCGGATCTGGCTAGCCGGGCTGCCATCCGAAAAAAAAAGCCAAAAACGGTTGCAATTTGAAAAGTTTGTAGACAAAGATTGTAGACTTGAAAAATGCTTATAGAACAGATCATGTCATCCAGGTTAAATACTTTATGGTAGTTTGTCAGAATTTCATTTCTCATTTTCATTTCTCTCTAGAACAATCCCACTTTCAGTCCTATTCAAAATTTGTAGTGTCCCGCCAAAAATTCATATAAAAAAAGGAAAATCCAAAATTCTGTAGCGATGCTGTATACGAATGCTGTGCGCTTTTTATCGCTGACCGTGGGCTGTCTATATCCGGCCTTCGCATCCTACAAGATCCTGAACGGCCCGCGACGGAGCGATGAGGACATGCGCATGTGGATGTCCTACTGGATCGTCTATGGGGTCTTCCTGATTTTCGACTTCCTGTCATCCGGCTTGGTCTTGTTCGTGCCCTTCCTGAACGAGATCAAGCTGATCTTCCTGTTTTGGCTGTTACCGACCCTGGGCGCCGGAAATCAAGTGATCTACGAGGAGTTTTTGCGCAGCTTCTTCAACAGCAACGAAAAGAGCATTGAGCAGGCCCTGAACCATGCCACCCTGACCGGCGGGGACTTTTTTAGTCAGATGATAGGTTCGGTTCTTGGCCAAATGATGTCTCTGGCGGACTCTTGCCTGCTGATGCATGGCCGTCGATTGCCCATTCCAATCACGCCCAGCGTCGAGGATATCGTGAATAATGTGATCGCTGAACGGCGTCTGGAGCGCATACAGAAGGACAGCCAGCCCAGCACGGTGGACGGGGAGCCGACGGAGGAGGAGCAGGAAGAGGATGAGAACGCGGATCCAGAGACTGGGGCGGTAACACCTGTTAGCAAATCAAAGGAGACGGACATTAGCCTTGGTCTGATGCTGGAAAATGTTACCGCGAATGTGATGAAATTCGATAGCCAGGTCAAAAAACGTCCCTTGACACCTCCAAAGCCCAAACGTCAGCCTCTGTTGCCCGTCGACGGGGATGCGGATCTCACAATGTAGTTCGATCAGAATCAGTGTTTGGTTTCTGCGGAAAATATCTTAGCCTCCAAGGAGCAGTTCGACATTGTCGTCCATCTGCTTTGAGGGATCGTTTTTTGCCGATTTAATATGCTGTATGCGTATAATCCATATGATCTCGGATCAAACATTTGAAATCCGTATCCAAGAGAAGTTAATCCCATAGCAGTCGTTCCTTCAAGTGTCCTTTACAAGGAAAATCAAATTCAAAAATTCGCGGGAAAAATATGTAGCCTATTCAATTTGCAATATGAATCAAAAATCATTATAAAATTATAGTATTAAAACATAAAATTTTATAGCCATTTTTATAGCCAAAAAAGTGTATTGGAAAACCAGGCTTGGCCAACGGGCGTTTTGCAGCACTGGCAAAAGTCGCAGTCGAAATTTGAAAACATGGACGCTGAAAACAAAGCCAGCGATGAAAACAATTCCGCGCCTGCCATGGCCAAGCTCAACACCAGCGAGGGCAACAAGTCCTGGTACGAGCCCGAGGCCTTCGACTTCAACGAAATGAACGAGCAGCTGGAGAAAACGTTGCGACCGTCCTCCTCGAGTCATTCCTCCCGCCGTAGCCTTTTCAACAACAATTTGATAGAGAGTAAGTTGGGCTATTTAAACAATTACCCCGCCCCGTCTAATGCAAGCCTGTGTCTTTGCAGTTAGCCAGCCCAGCTCGCAGGTGGACGAGGTGATGAAATACAAGGAGCTGCAGCAGCAGAGGCAGCACAAGTTCATTAGCTTTCTTCTTGCCGCCGCCGAGGAGTTGAAGAGCCTGCCGCAGGAGGACGCCAACTGGGAGCCGAGCGAGGAGCATCAGCGCTACCTCAATCAGGGCCCCAACCTGGATCAGTACGCTCGCGGAGCTGTGGAGTTCATGAAAAAGGCCAGCGCCTATTTGAGGGAGATCGAGGAGCTCCTGGAGCTGCAATCCTCGCTGGCGGAGATGAGTCAGTGCCACCTGGACGACCTCTCCAGCAACGCCATCCACCGCAACCTGGCCAGGTCCTGAATGCCGAAATAAACCATTCGAACGCATGGTGTAACAGTGTGTGTATTATTACTACTATACTCCTAGGATCTAAGTGAGTTTGTGTTGGCTGGGAGCTGTTGTTGTCATTCCTTGTTCCAGGCCGCCAGGTACTTCATGAGGTCCGTGAGGCTCTCGAAGTCGGTGCGGCTGGTGGGTGCCTCGTCCTTGCTGATGCGCGGCAGGGCATGCCCCATCTTCATGCGGAACTCCTGGAACTGCAAGCGAGGGTTACAAATGTTTTGGGCCTACTCCCCCCTTTCGGGCAACTCACATCCTTGGCCCCGCTCAGCTTCCAGAAGCCGTAGCAGAAGGCTCCCGTGCCCAGGAAGGCGTAGAGAGTGCCCCAGCCCAGGGCGCGCATTGCCAGGGCGGCTCCTTCGTCCATCAGAATGATGCCCTGCCGGGTACCCGCCTGTTGCAGCACCTTGCTGTCGGCCTTCTTCGCGGTGGCCAGGGTCTTGGAGAAGCCAAACAGGGCGGAGGCGCCGCCAACCAGGCCCAGAAAGGCAGCGGCTAAGGGGGAGAAGTACATGCAGGGTACAGGATTTATTTTGGGTATTCAAGGCGGGAGATGGATCCGTACCCTGAATGCGAAACTTGCGCTTCTTCTCGGCCTCCACGGGGTCCACGCTGATGCTGCCCTCGCTCATCCTGGCCCTGGACTTGGTCCGCGATTTCAGGTGATCAGGTGTATTTGTGTAATTCCCGCGGATCGGGAATCGGAATCCGGTACGACCCAAACAGCTGATCGTTTGACCGCTCTTGACCGACACGTGTTTACCAACACTGGCAGCCCCAGTCAGATGCTTGCCAATTTCTCGGCGTTATAAAATTATTTTTATTAGTTTTACTAGGACAATTATTTTCAGCAAGGGCTATTTAGGCAATATATGTGATTCCTATATTTAGGCTTGGCGAAAAATGTCCCAAGCAATGTCAGCCCAGGGGTGATTTCGATAGGTCCGACGCATGGGTTATCGCAGCTCTGAGTTATCGCTTTAATGGTCGGCGTTGTTCGCGAGCGAGTCGGAGACGTAAGCGAAAAACGCGGATTAAACAGCCGTCTAACATCGGGCGCCGATATAATCGTGTACACCGCATGCAGGGCCACTAGTGCCACAGCACGCACCTGTTGGTCAATCCCCCAGATCTGGGCCCGGGCCCTGATTTCAACGGTATCTGATTTTTTTTCGCTCTACGGTTTTGGCTCTCCCCTCCACCCTCTTGGGCTCGTGTCTAGTGAAGCGCACGCGGCACCGCGACGTGAAAAGGTGACGATAAACGTGACGACGCAGTACAGGCCGCTGTCCGAGATCTCGCAAAGGAAGCCCGAGGGCACAACAGGAGCATCATGAGCACCACGAACGACTCGAAGGCGCCCCTGCGCCAGGTGAAACGAGTACAGTTCGGCATTCTGTCACCTGATGAAATCGTAAGTGCAGATCCAATCCCCGCGACGCCATATTGAAATAATTCGCGAGTGGCGAAAGATTTGGCTTTTGGGCGGGATTTGAGGCATTCCCTTGGGCCAGGACGTGTTGTGGGTCAATCCTAGGTCTTCCCTTTGGTTTTGGGACAAATCGGAGAAGAGTTTCCGGTTTGTTTTTCCTTAAAATTGCAGAAACCCAAGACGGGAACGCTTTCATTTCGCTTTTTTGCGGTTTTTAAGGAGTTTCCTTGGCCCAGGACATGGTCAGGACATTATCAAGTCTCTGCTTGTTCCTAGGAGAGCACTGGGACAAGAGATCCTGGTAAATGTTTCTACAACTTTCCAAAAATTGGAGAACTCCCAAGCGAGAAGGATTTGAATTCGTTTTTTGCGGATAAATAGGAGTTCCCTTGGGCCAGGACGTGTTGTGGGTCATTCTTACGATTCTCCATGCTACTGGGCAACAACTCAGACAAGGGTTTCCGGTTCCACTCGCTTTTCTGCGGTTTTCGAGCAGATTCCTTGACCCAGGACATGGTCAGGTCTTTTAGAAGTTTAGAATGCTTCTGTTTTTGGGAGCACTGGCCCGCCGCTGGTCCAGAACATTCCGCTGACCCCTTCCAAGTCCCCCCGTATTCCTGGGCCAAGGTTACCGGTTCAATTTCATTAGAACTCTAGAAACCCAAAGAAAAAAAGAAAATTTCAACCCGCTATTTGCGGATTGTGAGGGGATCTCTGGTACCTGGACCTGGCCAGGGCATTCTCAAGTTTCCCCTTGTTTCTGGGCAATTACTCGTACCAGGTTTCCGCAAAATTCTAGAAGCCCAAAGCAGGTGTTCCACTGTCATGATTGTTTACAATCCAGAGTGTTTATTAAAGTTGAAGAAACTCGCTAAACCTTGGGAGTTTGTCATTGGAGTAGGGTACAATGAAGGGGGAATTCTAGTAACTTAGAGTCCTAATGAACAAATAAACTTAGTATCGTGGAAACTGCGAATACAGCTGTTGAGTTTATAGCTTAAACTAGCTGAATGTAAAACAAATTCCGCAAAATCCAACAAACAGGTGAAAGCGATGCAGCGTCAACATGGTTTATATAGGGTTATGGGGTTTCTAGTTTGCTGGTTTACAGAAACAATTTAAGGAACCCTTTATATTGTTAGATCTCACGATTTCCAACGATCTTTTGGATGTCTTACATCAATGCATTCGATTAAAGCGACAAAGCGAGCTATCACTACCGATAAGTTCGATAAGTTTAGTAACAAAGCTCTGTAGATCTCTAAGGCAAACTTTTCGAGGTCGCATGTCTGATTGCAAGCTAATATAGCGAAGGGTTATGGTCCAAGCGCTTGTGTCTTATGATGGGTACTGCTAGAGAGATTTAAGGAACATTTTGATGGGTTTCCAAAGCACTATCCCGTTGGCAGAGCGATTACTACATGATTCTCTTTCTTGTCACTTTACAGCGCCGCATGTCCGTCACCGAGGGAGGCGTCCAGTTTGCCGAGACGATGGAAGGAGGCCGTCCGAAGTTGGGCGGGCTAATGGATCCCCGGCAGGGCGTCATCGATCGCACGTCGCGGTGCCAGACGTGCGCCGGCAACATGACCGAATGCCCCGGCCACTTCGGTCACATTGACCTGGCCAAGCCGGTGTTCCACATCGGCTTCATCACCAAGACGATCAAGATCCTGCGCTGCGTGTGCTTCTACTGCTCCAAGATGCTTGTCTCGCCGCACAATCCCAAGATCAAGGAGATCGTGATGAAGTCGAAGGGTCAGCCGCGCAAGCGCCTCGCCTACGTCTACGACCTCTGCAAGGGCAAAACGATTTGCGAGGGTGGCGAGGACATGGACCTCACCAAGGACAATCAGCAACCCGATCCGAACAAGAAGCCCGGCCACGGCGGCTGCGGTCACTACCAGCCCTCGATCCGGCGCACTGGGCTCGACCTGACCGCCGAGTGGAAGCACGCCAACGAGGATTCGCAGGAGAAGAAGATCGTGGTGTCGGCGGAGCGGGTGTGGGAGATCCTCAAGCACATCACCGACGAGGAGTGCTTCATTCTGGGCATGGACCCGAAGTATGCCCGGCCCGATTGGATGATTGTGACGGTGCTGCCGGTGCCACCGCTGGCCGTGCGTCCGGCCGTCGTGATGTTCGGGGCGGCCAAGAACCAGGACGATCTGACCCACAAGCTCTCCGACATCATCAAGTCGAACAACGAGCTGCGCAAGAACGAGGCCAGCGGTGCGGCGGCGCATGTCATTCAGGAGAACATCAAGATGCTGCAGTTCCACGTGGCCACCCTGGTAGACAACGATATGCCCGGAATGCCGAGGGCCATGCAAAAGTCCGGCAAGCCCCTGAAGGCGATAAAGGCCCGCTTGAAGGGCAAAGAGGGCCGTATACGTGGCAACTTGATGGGCAAGCGTGTGGATTTCTCCGCACGTACTGTCATCACACCAGATCCAAATCTTCGCATCGACCAGGTCGGTGTGCCCCGTTCCATTGCCCAAAATCTAACGTTCCCCGAGCTGGTCACGCCCTTCAATATCGATCGCATGCAGGAGCTGGTGCGGCGCGGTAACTCACAGTACCCGGGCGCCAAGTACATTGTCCGCGACAATGGCGAGCGTATCGATTTGCGCTTTCATCCCAAATCATCGGACCTGCATCTGCAGTGCGGCTACAAGGTGGAGCGGCATTTGCGCGACGACGATTTGGTCATATTCAATCGCCAGCCCACGTTGCACAAGATGAGTATGATGGGGCACAGGGTGAAGGTGCTGCCGTGGTCCACGTTCCGTATGAATCTGTCCTGTACATCGCCCTACAATGCCGATTTTGACGGTGACGAAATGAACCTGCACGTGCCGCAGTCCATGGAGACGCGCGCCGAGGTCGAGAACATTCACATTACGCCCCGGCAGATCATCACGCCGCAGGCCAACAAGCCGGTCATGGGCATCGTGCAGGACACACTGACGGCGGTGAGGAAAATGACCAAGCGCGACGTCTTCATTACGCGCGAACAGATGATGAACCTGCTGATGTTCCTGCCCACCTGGGACGGCAAAATGCCGCAGCCGTGCATCCTCAAACCGCGTCCTTTGTGGACCGGCAAGCAGATATTCTCTTTGATTATCCCCGGCAACGTCAACATGATCCGAACGCATTCTACGCATCCCGACGAGGAGGACGACGGGCCATACAAGTGGATATCGCCCGGCGACACAAAGGTAATGGTCGAGCACGGCGATCTCATCATGGGTATCCTGTGCAAAAAGACGCTGGGAACCTCGGCCGGTTCCCTGTTGCATATTTGTTTCCTCGAGCTGGGACACGACATTGCCGGACGGTTCTACGGCAACATTCAGACGGTGATCAACAATTGGCTGCTGCTCGAGGGCCACAGCATTGGTATCGGCGATACCATTGCCGATCCGCAGACCTACAACGAGATCCAGTGCGCCATCAAGAAGGCCAAGGACGACGTGATAAACGTGATCCAGAAGGCCCACAACATGGAGCTGGAACCGACGCCCGGTAACACGCTGCGTCAGACCTTCGAGAACAAGGTGAACCGTATCCTGAACGATGCTCGTGACAAAACCGGTGGCTCGGCCAAGAAATCCCTCACGGAATACAACAATCTGAAGGCCATGGTGGTGTCCGGTTCCAAGGGATCCAACATTAACATTTCACAGGTTCGCAACCCCCTTCCGGCTCCCAACGAAGCTTCCATGTACTGAAACTTTGTGTTTCTCCTTAGGTTATTGCTTGTGTGGGCCAGCAGAACGTGGAGGGTAAGCGCATCCCGTATGGCTTCCGCAAGCGCACCCTGCCCCACTTCATCAAGGACGATTACGGTCCCGAGTCGCGCGGCTTCGTCGAGAATTCGTATCTGGCCGGCTTGACGCCTTCGGAGTTCTACTTCCACGCTATGGGCGGTCGCGAGGGTCTCATTGATACCGCTGTGAAAACAGCCGAAACCGGTTACATTCAACGACGTCTGATCAAGGCTATGGAGTCCGTGATGGTCAACTATGACGGCACAGTGCGTAACTCCGTGGGCCAGCTCATCCAGCTGCGTTACGGCGAGGATGGGCTCTGCGGCGAGCTGGTGGAGTTCCAGAACTTGCCCACGGTGAAGCTGTCGAACAAGACGTTCGAGAAGCGCTTCAAGTTCGACTGGACCAACGAGCGCTACATGCGCAAGGTCTTCACGGACGATGTGATCAAGGAGATGACCGACAGCAGCGAGGCCATCCAGGAGCTGGAAGCCGAGTGGGATCGCCTCGTGTCCGATCGCGACAGTTTGCGTCAGATCTTCCCCAACGGCGACTCAAAGGTAATGACAACCCCACCCCGCCCTTCACTTACCGAGACCATGCTAAACTCGATTGTTTGGTCTGTCTTTTTAGGTTGTACTGCCCTGTAATCTGCAGCGCATGATCTGGAACGTGCAAAAGATTTTCCATATTAACAAGCGCCTGCCCACGGACCTGTCGCCCATGCGCGTGATCAAGGGCGTCAGGGGATTGCTCGATCGCTGCGTGATTGTGACTGGAAACGATAGGATTTCGAAGCAGGCCAACGAGAACGCCACTCTGCTGTTCCAGTGCCTGATCCGCTCCACACTGTGCACCAAATACGTGTCCGAGGATTTCCGTCTATCGACGGAGGCATTCGAGTGGTTGATTGGAGAAATCGAGACGCGCTTCCAGCAGGCGCAGGCCAATCCAGGCGAAATGGTTGGCGCCCTGGCCGCCCAGAGTTTGGGCGAGCCGGCCACGCAGATGACACTGAACACTTTCCATTTCGCTGGTGTGTCGTCGAAGAACGTGACATTGGGTGTGCCGCGCCTCAAGGAGATCATCAATATTTCCAAGAAGCCAAAGGCTCCGTCTCTCACCGTTTTCCTGACCGGCGGCGCTGCCCGTGATGCGGAGAAGGCCAAGAATGTGCTGTGCCGCTTGGAGCACACGACGTTGCGCAAGGTCACAGCCAATACGGCCATCTACTACGATCCGGATCCGCAGCGCACGGTGATTGGGGAGGATCAGGAGTTTGTGAACGTCTACTACGAGATGCCCGACTTCGATCCCACACGCATCTCGCCCTGGCTGCTCCGCATCGAGTTGGATCGCAAGCGCATGACCGACAAGAAGCTGACCATGGAGCAGATTGCCGAGAAGATCAACGTCGGCTTTGGCGAGGATCTCAACTGCATCTTCAACGATGACAATGCCGACAAGCTGGTGCTGCGCATCCGTATAATGAACAACGAGGAGACCAAGTTCCAGGACGACGACGAGGCGGTCGACAAGATGGAGGACGATATGTTCCTGCGTTGCATCGAGGCCAATATGCTGTCGGACATGACGCTGCAGGGCATCGAGGCCATCGGCAAGGTGTACATGCATCTGCCGCAGACCGACAGCAAGAAGCGCATCGTGATCACCGAGACGGGCGAGTTCAAGGCGATCGGCGAGTGGCTGCTCGAGACGGACGGCACCTCGATGATGAAGGTGCTCTCCGAGCGCGACGTCGATCCCATTCGCACATCCTCCAACGACATCTGTGAGATATTCCAAGTGCTGGGCATCGAGGCGGTGCGAAAGTCCGTGGAGAAGGAGATGAATGCCGTGCTGCAATTCTACGGCCTGTACGTGAACTATCGCCACTTGGCCCTGCTGTGCGACGTGATGACCGCCAAGGGACATCTGATGGCCATCACCCGTCACGGCATCAACAGACAGGACACTGGTGCCCTTATGCGTTGCTCGTTCGAGGAAACGGTGGACGTGCTGATGGATGCCGCCGCCCACGCCGAAACCGATCCCATGCGCGGCGTCTCTGAGAACATCATTATGGGCCAACTGCCCAAAATGGGCACGGGCTGCTTCGATCTGCTGCTGGATGCGGAGAAGTGCCGCTTCGGTATCGAGATACCCAACACGCTTGGCAGCAGTATGCTCGGTGGAGCTGCTATGTTCATTGGAGGTGGATCCACCCCAAGCATGACGCCGCCGATGACGCCGTGGGTCAACTGCAATACACCGCGCTACTTTTCGCCTCCAGGCCACGGTGAGTGTTTGATTGATTGTATGATAGATTTACGCATTTTTTCCATCCTCTTGCTATCTCTTTCTTTCTGGTGAAAGATGCAAAGATTTCGACTGATCTTTAACAATTATATATCCATTTTTTTTCATTACAGTGAGCGCCATGACGCCGGGTGGACCCTCATTCTCACCTTCGGCAGCTTCTGATGCCTCTGGAATGTCGCCCAGCTGGTCGCCCGCCCATCCGGGCTCGTCGCCCAGCTCGCCGGGTCCGTCGATGTCGCCGTACTTCCCGGCCTCGCCCAGCGTGTCGCCCTCGTACTCGCCCACGAGCCCGAACTATACGGCTTCGTCGCCTGGTGGAGCATCGCCCAACTATTCGCCATCTAGCCCGAACTATTCTCCGACATCGCCGCTGTATGCATCGGCCAGTCCGGGCTTCGTTTCGACGACGCCCAACTTCAATCCGCAGTCCACCGGGTACTCGCCATCATCATCGGGATATTCGCCGACCTCCCCGGTCTACTCGCCCACATCGAACTTGCAGTCGAGTCCATCGTTCGCGGGCAGCGGAAGCAACATGTATTCGCCCGGAAACGCCTACTCGCCCAGCTCGTCGAACTATTCACCCAACTCGCCTTCGTACTCGCCAACATCGCCATCGTACTCGCCCTCGAGCCCTTCCTATTCGCCCACATCGCCATGCTATTCCCCGACATCGCCCTCGTACTCACCAACAAGTCCAACTTATACGCCTGCCACGCCATCGTACTCCCCGACAAGCCCCAATTACTCGGCTTCGCCGCACTACTCGCCGGCATCGCCAGCCTACTCGCAAACGGGCGTTAAGTATTCGCCAACATCGCCGACCTATTCGCCGCCGTCACCATCGTACGACGGATCGCCAGGGTCGCCGCAATACACTCCCGGTTCGCCGCAGTATTCGCCGGCCTCGCCGAAATACTCGCCGACATCCCCACTGTATTCGCCCAGTTCGCCGCAGCACTCGCCGTCGAACCAGTACAGTCCCACTGGGTCGAACTATTCGGCAACGAGCCCGAGGTACTCACCGAACATGTCCATCTATTCGCCGAGCAGCACCAAGTACTCACCCACATCGCCAACGTACACGCCCACGGCACGCAACTACTCGCCCACATCGCCGATGTATTCTCCGACAGCGCCATCGCATTACAGTCCCACGAGTCCGGCCTACTCGCCCAGCAGTCCCACGTTCGAAGAGACCGAAGATTAATTGAGCGCACCTAAAATAAATTAATCCCCAAGTTTTGCCTTGATATCTGTTAAAGTCCATTCCGCAATGAAGGTGGCGGACGGGTACAAATATTTCAAGATATCAAGTACCAAAATATATAAGTTAAGACGCGTATAACATAAGAGATTTTATAAACCTGCAATGGGTGTAACTTTTCTCTTTTATGTTCACCTACCAACCACACCCAAAATTATCTGCAATGTACTTTTATTTCCGTGGCCGGACAGATAATTGACAAATGTTAAATTAAAACTATACACACTATTACTTACATATTTACACAATAAATATATGTGTGTACCTAGGTAGCTCCCTCTGAAAATCACAAGTTTTTGTTTAACCACAATAGTTTCCAAAACGTCAAAATGTTATAGTCCACATTATAGACATGTCTGCAGCCAAAAATTATGTCTTAGAAATGGGAAGTTGCAGGCATGTGCACATAAATATACCTATAAATAAAAATGCATATTTTTATGACCAAAACCACAAAAAAAACGTAGAAAAAATAAAATAAAAACACAAAAAAAGTACTCAAAATACATTAGTATTGTTTTATTTCAATATGATTGATATCGAATGGGTTTTATTGGGAAACGGATTCAAAACAAACATAAAATCCATTGAAATGTTACTTGCCGTTTTCAAAAAAGGCAATGTTACGAATTTGTCATACCCATACGAAATTTACGATATTCAGGCTCCCCACAAAATCAAAAAATTTCCTTAGAAAAAATGGTATATCCTGACCGAAACTCAGCCGATTTAAAATTTTGAATCCTTAAAATGTTTGTAATTTGTTTCTGAACAAATTTTCGTAAAGTTTTTGACAAAATCATTGGGCCGTTCATTTGTCATCTTCATCTTATACATAGGTAGATTGACTAATTAGCTATATTTGGCTAAATTCCATAACAAAAATTATAAAAATGAATTCAAAAACGAGTTGCACAATAAATTCGAACAAGATTTGCATTATTATTATTATAAATAATGTAAGATATACAATGAAAAAATTTATATTATTTATATAAAAGGGTTAGTATCAGGGATATTTTGACAGCACGGCCTAATCAAATTCCAGTTTTTCCATCAGGTCATTGAATTCATCATCATCATCTTCCGGCGTATCATAGTTATTGTCATAATAGTCAGTTCCATCGGGATGGTCAATTTCGGCATACAAATTATTCACATGCTCATAGCTTTCAACCTCCATCTTATCATAGTCCGGTTTCACGAACTTCTGGCCAGGGAAACTAAGAGGCACCAAGTCGTGATGTAGCTTATACACCTTTATATAGAGAGTGCGGCCCTTGATGTTATGTATCATATACAGGTACGCAAAATTTAAATTCAAAGCGAATGAATATATGTCTGACGAGTTCTCATAGGTGCACAACGTGTACAAAACATTTTCAATTAAATTGACTGCGCAGAGGAATCCTTCCTCGGGCATCAACACCTGTACGAATAGAATATATAACTACATTATAATCAGTCATAAAAGCAAAGTAGTTCCCTACAATTACCTTAAAATCCACACAAATAAAAGATTGGGAAAATTTGACCTCTGGATGGATGTGTTCGGATGTGATTTTGTGGTCAGTTTTGTCCCCTTCGGCTTGGCTTGCCGGCACGATGGGCGTTAAGGGAGGCATGTCAAGATGCATTGCATTTCGCTCTTCCTCCCTCTCTATTTTGGTAAGATCTGAATACGAGTCAGCTTCGCTGCCGGAAGCGGAAGACAGAGACCCGTCCTCGTTGGTTTGGTTTGCCGGCACGATGGGCGTTAAGGGAGGCATGTCAAGATGAGCTGCCTGTCGGTCTTCCTCCCTCTCTATTTCGTCCAGCTCCAAGCAGGCTTTTAAGCACTCGATAAATTCATCAAACCCTTTTGAATTATCTTTATCTTTAGCCAACCCATCGCGCTCATCGAAAGGTGCATCTTTTCCAACTGATTCAATATCTGTAACGGAATCTATGGTGTTAAACTCTCCAGCGTCTTTTATCGAATGAAGCGAGTCCTCCAAGACAGTTTCCTCCTCAGATTCAAGCTTCTTGGAAATAGCGTTTAAGTAACTCTCTGGTTCAGGGTTGTTTTCCAGATGGGATTTATCGTCTGTTAGGTCCTTTGGATTTTCTTGGAAGAACTCCAAAACTGGAGTTATAAATGTTGTGCACAATTTGGCCAGGCCTTTCTCTAAAAGTATTGTTTTTACGCTTGTGAGTTGTACGAAAATCTAAAGAAAGCGGATAAATAGTTTTTATATCTATGGATCAAATTGATTTGCAAACCTTACCTTCATCGATTTTGCCTCCATTATGGCAACGACGTTATCGACGAAAATGGTGTTGATATTGGCCAACTTCACTTTTGCCTGGAGAAAATGATCGGCCGGCAGATCGTACAGCGACTGCACCCAGGCCCCAAGGTCTGCATTGGACCATGCGCTGTCCCCGGTGAAGGGGATTAGTCCCATCACCCTTAAATCCACACACAAAGGCGGAAATTCCTTAATGTCTGCCGGACACATGTACAAATTCCCACTGCATGTGACTACTATGCGAGAATCTCTATCCATGGCCTGCACAATAACTTTAAGTCTTCGCGATGACACGTTGTAGTCCTTAATTTCGTCGACCTTGAGCACACGGACGCGTTCTGCTTTCCTGTCCTTCCAAAATAGGCAGATATCGCCGCGAATTGGGGGCCAGTAGGGCGTAAGATCATCTTCTAAGACCCACTGGTCGTATAAAAGCGTGCCCGGGTCTTTGTAATGCGGCTTCCAGGTGCCCTGGAGCGGCATATGCTCCAGGATCTGCACGGAGAAGTGCGTGGGCGAAAACACCTTTACTATCTTGATTTTGATGTCGCCGCTGGCGGGAATGTAGCTGGGGCGCACTTCACTACAAATCAGGTGATGGCGCTTAGGGCACGACAACTTTAGACACTTGCCCATTATGTACATGTTTTCGCATAAAAGCCTTTCTTTATGCGATACCTCCTCCATCTGCTTGCGTGTCTTTTTTGCCAGTTCCAATATTTTGTCATCCACTTTTATTTTTTCGGAGATGAAGCCAATCATTCGGGGCAACTGCATCTCGTTGGTTTCGTCCAGCAGGATGAAAGTTTTCAGCCTTTGGTTGCCATTGTCCAGGGGCACCTTATTCACCGTACTACATTGATTGTTCTTCATGTTATCGAAGAAGCAAAGGTGGCGCCCCTTGAACTGGCTCCAAGTTTCGCTGATCGCAAAGTGTATCACGGTGTGGACATTACGCACCATATCCATTTCTGGGCACATGTCCGTGCAAATGATCACGGATTTTTGGTAGTTCTCTACCCAGTCCTGCAGCTGCCAGTAAGTGGTCTCATCGCTGTTCTGATAAATTGGCAGGCAGTCGAGGCCGTTGGCCTGCAGAGTCGTCAGAACTTGGCCGATCTCCACTTCGTTGTTGCAAAAGATCACCGTGCGGAAGTGGTTCGGGCTGCGTGACGACAGAATTTGACAAACAGTGTCGATCTTGGTCGAGGCCGCGTCTATCTTGAACGACAGTTCGACACCTCCATAGAGAGCCGCCTCGAGGAGGTCGCTAAATATAATAGCAGTTATATTGTTCATTTTCTTTAGCTGCTTGACCAGCGAGGTGCGGCAGGTCTGGGTGACCATTACGACCTGTGGCATTCCCACTATCGGAGAAAGCTTGTCCAAAGCCGTTTTGGCGATTTGCAGATGCTCCGGCGGCAACATGTCGACATCGTCGAAGGCCACAAATATCAGATTGTTGAAATTACAATCGGGCATAAGTGTGTTTTCAACCCACTCCATCTGCACAGCTGTGGCCACCAAAACGCCCACGCCCATGATCAGGGCTCTCATGAAATCGCCCTCATTATTGCCGGATGGCACATTTAAGACCGGCTGGATGGATTCGTCCAAGTGCGATAAGCGCAGCATGTCCCGGCAGATCTGGGTGACGCTATTCACCCGCTCCATGTCTGGCACAATCACCAGGGCCAGCGCACCGACCATCCTGCCCACTAGCGGCCTATTCAGGACAGTTTCGCCGGCCTGGGCAACTTTAAAGCAAAGTGGCAGAATGTAGCCAAAGGTACGTCCGCTGCGCGGACCGCCCACGAACATGGCGCCATAACCGCTGCCCCGGATGAGATGGGGCCAAGCGTAGCACTGGATGCGGCGCATGCGATTGATGCCCATACGCATCATGACCCACATAAAGCGATCGGAGAGCACCAGCTCGGACAGTTGATGCACTTCGTTCACCTGGCCATTGCAGAAGACTGCGGCGTATTCGGCGCAATTCGAGGCGATCAATGGACGCAGATTGCCCAAGTTGAAGTCGTTCCCAAAGGAACGTGTCAGCATGTCGCGATTATCACTTGCCATGCTTTCGGCCTGCCAAACAACACATAAGCCGCTATTTTCTATATTTTTTTCTGTATTTTTACTCACCTTTTCTTCAATTGGTTTTTTTTTTTGCTTCACTAGTATGTGCCGTTAGAATTTCTCGTGCTTTTAACTTTTGAGCGTCTACTCAAATGAACTGGCAGAGAAAAAATGGCAGAGCTTGGGACTCACTTCCGGAAAAGTGTGGCCAGCCTATAGATTGATAACTCCTTCCAAAATGGAAAATGGAATGGGATTCAAGGAGTATTGAATCAATCAATTAATTGCCCTTGATTTTGAATTGATGCTAAATGGAACCTACCGAAGCCGCGTTACGCTCTTTTAAAGTCTAAGCTGAAAACATTCTCATTCATTTTTTATGGATAAATGGTAAGTGTAAATTAAAATTTAAGATCAAACCATTTTTTTTGTATTGTGCTAGATTGTCACATCGAACATCAAGCGTTAAACTCATGCTGTATTGTAAGGAACCATCTGTTTAGTATAGCAGTCTTAAAGTATGCAAGTAATTTTAATATGATTTTTTTTTCGTGTTAGTTTATAAATATTTTTAATTTAAAAAAAATTGTAAATTAGAATTTAAGATCAAACTATTTTTTTTTTATTGTGTTAGATTGTCACATCGAACATCAAGCCCATGCTGTATTGTAAGGAACCATCTGTTTGGTATAGCAGTCTTAAAGTATGCATGTAATTTTGATATAACTTTTTTTTCGTGGTAGTTTATAAATATTTTTAATTTTTAAAAAATTGTAAATTAAAATTTAAGATCAAGGTATTTTTTGTTATTGTGTTAGATTGTCACAACGAACATCAAGCGCTAAAACTAGCTGTATTGTAAGGAACCATCTGTTTGGTCTTAAAGTATGCAAGTCATTTAATATAATTTTTTTTTTCGTGGCAGTTTATAAATGTTTATTATTTTAAAAATGATTTATGGATATTTCATGCTTCTATGCTTCTAAAATCTTGTGACATTTTGGGCCACATCAGGATATATAATTTTTGGCTATAAGTAGAAAATTATATCTACATTTTTACAATAATTTCAATTTCAATTGAGAAAGTTGAACAAACATTATCCCAAGGCAACCAAAGACAATATTTTTAAATACAACCCGCGTATTAGCGACGGACGTTGATAAAATGAGAACCAGTTCGATAGGGTGAGAACTATCGGCATGAGATTTATTTACTGCCAGTATAAATTTATGTAAAGCATACTGTGTTAAAAAATACAAACACAGTGTCCCTGCCATTAGACAAAACTATAGGTATTTTTATTTATTATAATTATATATGCTTTAATGTTGGAAATATCGATAACAGCGATGTGGTTATCGCTGTTCCAGCAGCTCTGCTGGTTCGGCTGCGCGGTTGCTGTTGGCGCCTCAATTCGTGACTCCCCCTTGGAGGCATCGCATCGCTTTTTTTTCGCGGAAAAATTCCGTCTTGCCGCCTCCTTCGTCTTTTCCCGATAAAAAGCGCGCATAAAGTTATTGCCGGTCAGCGATTCTGCGAATTCGTATTTGAGTCTGTTTGAGATGGTTCAAATCGAACTGTGGTGTATTTGAATTGAAAGCGAACACCCAAAACCAAAAACCGAAAAGCTGCTGATGTGCAGAACTCATCCGGGCACCTGTCTTCTGTCTCACCTGAGCGCTTCAAGCCACAAAAGTGTAAAGTGCAGCTTGGAGTTTTCTTGCCCCTTTTTGTTTTTCTTTTTTCTTTCGTTTTTTATTTTTTTGTACTGGCTTGCAGTTTGCAAAAAAAATATTCAGCAAGAATTTTGTGCTGGTTGTGCGCGCGCGTGTGTGGTTTTGTTTAGTGTTTTTATTGTTTTTGCCGCGCTCTAATTGCCAAGATTCGAGTGATTCTTCGCTGCAGATTCTTCTGCAGGCTGCCTGCCTGGCTGGGTGCCTTTCTTCGCATTCTTCTCGGAGACGTTCGCACCGCAAATGAGGTAAATACACAATAATGCTAAAACAAGGCAGAAAAAGATAAAATTGAAAAGACCAACTAAGAAATTGCACCACTCCGAAAAGGTGTAGGTACTTGACGGAGCAAGAAGCGCGTGTATGTTCGCTCTGGGAAGGGTAATTTAATGCCTTGAATGTTACGAGAGGAGTGGAAAAAAAAAACAATTCGAAGTAAACAAAACCATAGAGAATAGCTGGGCTTTGTTATTTCTGTCGTCTTGGCAGCCCATCGTCTGAAATCCGCTTAACGGGCGACACAATTTACGGATATTAACAAATAATGCGCTAATTGTGGGTCGGCCTTCAAATGTTTGGGGTTCGTTGTAAACAGCAGAAACTCTTTCAATTGGATGTGTCTGCCTCGCCTTCGATCTGCTCTAAATACTTTGAAGTTCAAGCCGAAGATCCGGAGGAGGTGGAAGAAAGTTCTCCGGAGGAGATGGCACTTGTCACTTTTTCTCCTCCGCAGAGCTGTAAATCTGCAAAGGCAATTAGCACTGAAAGTCAGGAAATTTTCTGAAAAAACTTGAGTTGATTCTCTAAGATTAATATAGGATGACGATATCATATGATACTAATTGATACCAATTGTTTTATAAATGTCTTAACGAATTTAATATGTATTTCCCGTTTTTTCACAATGTAAACTACATAACTTACAAGTTTTCCAATGCAAAACTATTGATTTATGCTTATTTTCCATTCATTCCATATTTGATCTCGGGTATTCTAGATCCCATGTTTCCAAAATTTAAGTATGTCTATAAGTTCTGCCAAAGTACATATGTCAATAGGATGACGCCTTAATTTTCCGTTTCACATTTCATGTTCCACAAATGTTGATACATATATTCATATGTACTTTAAACATATATACTTTTGTATGATAGCCAGTTAGTCCTTGAAAGGAGAGATCATTGCTGTCCTTAGCGATACCGGTTGTTGGAGGCGTTGATTGGTCTGCTTCTAGCAAATGTCAGATCTAGTTTCCATACTTCCTCCAACGATGTGAAGATCGGTGCATTCATGTATGGCCAAGTTTGTTTTTATAGAAATGGGAATATGTAGACGAAATTGGATTTGGGTGATAATTGATTGAGTTAATTTACTCCTTGGAATTTGATAGATTGTCCATTAAATGAATGAGCATTCTGGGAGAGGAAAACCATATTTAATGGCAGCTTCGAGGGGGTTTTCGAAATTGAAATTCTCGAATCAATTAGGAATAGGTACATAGGTTCTTCGCGGGGGAAATTAGACGGCTGGAGCAGCAGGCTTTGATTGATTGCCTGGCTAGCTGATCGGGTTGGCTGATTGATCGGCCGCATCTTGGCGATCCAGGCAGCCAGGCAGCCAGGCACCTAGGCGTCCACCCAACAAGATAGCCAGTTAGCCAGTTAGCCAGGCTGGCTGCTTATGCAATCCCCGCTAGCAATTTGGACACTCGAGACGCATACTTACTTATACTTTTACCGGGCGAGCACCTGGCCAAGAGGCCTGCGGTTGCAACCGCCAACAACAATAATAACAACAACAACTCGAACACAAACAACAACAGAAACAAGAGTAATAATAACACTAGCAAACAACAAGCAACCAGGGTACAACAAGCACACTTTAAGCAACAAACAGATAGGCCCACAAAACGACTGAGACTTTCGAATGACGTTGGCTTGTGGGCCAATCGGTTAATTGCATTTCCTGGCCAAAAGCTTTTGGCCTCGTCATCTGCAACGTCATCGTCATCATCATCATCATCATCATCATCATCATCATCATCAGTGCAGTCGTCACATCACCTATCTTATTCCCATGATGATGGGGCGTTAATGGTGCTTTAATTACCCGGACAGTTTTCCAGGCTCTTTTGCATGGAATGGGAATAGAGATGGGGATGGAGATGGAGATGGAGATGGGGGGTGACTCTGCATTGCACATGCAAATTGCCAAATGGAAAATGCCAATTCACGTTGCGCGTATCTCATAGATACACAAAATTGAAATTATAATAAAATGCAAAGAGGGAAAACGGTTGCCCAGGCTAGCTCACTGCCTGGCGGCCTGACTGCCTGGCTGGCTTGCTCGGTTTCAGCTCCTTTTGTAATTCAAGCCGCAAGTCGTCGCACCGTACCACCGATCCACCGAATCCACCAACTCCCATGGCCTGGGCAACCGCCAAGCAACCAGTTCGCCTCGCCGCCCAGTTAGCCTCAGATGGCATTTTTGTTTGCCAGGCCTACCAGGCGGACAAACAGACAAACGGACATACGGACAGACGGACAAGCGGCGGCGACTCTCGGACTGGTTGGATTTTGTGCTGGCATTTTGCGGAATAGGATAAGCCATTCAGGCAAAGTTAACCCACTGGCAACCGTTGCTAAATCTGCGCAAAGTAAACGTTGGTTTTAGTTTATTTGGGGTAATTAGGCTACAATGCTTTCAAAGTTGCTAAGCAGCGGATATTAATGCTGAGAAGTTGTAATTGGGCAACAAAGTTCCACCGAACAAGCAAGGGTTTAACTATTCTTATTAATGCTGCCATAGGTGCAATTCTTTGCCATTAGTTATACTATGTTGACCGCAACTGTGACCACAAGTTGTCTTGGGACACATCCCCAGTGGGAAAATGAAAGGACAGAGCGTACATAATGCGCTTGCGCAAAAGGGCCATCACAAATGTGATCCACTTAGAGGAGGGACAGAGAGAGATGTGGATGGTTAAGCCCTTTTCATGCCCTGTACCATGTGCAGGATGCGGGACATTGCCCTGAGCCGCTCTAGAATGCCTCGGCTAGATTTCGCTTGTAACTTTCGCCGGGGCCGGGAGATGATCTGCAGATGGCTGCCGCCAGGCCGCCAAAGCCGCGCCCATCCAATCCAGTTTCCCGCCACTGTCCCGTCCCCCTTCTGCCCCCTTGGGTTGCATGCAAGATGTGGCAGCTGTGCCGCCAGCTGTGCCCCGTTTGCTGCTCCATCTCCGTCTGTGGCACTTCCAGTTGCCAGTTGCCAGCTGCCGCGGCAGCGTGGGCAGCCCAAAATGTTGCACCAACGGGGAACAGCGGAGGAAGAGTGCACTTACAGAAAGTATATTAACTGTCAGAGATTAAATCTGTAAAATCTGTAAATTAAATAACCCGATTTACGTTTCCATACTCTCGAAGTTTGAAAGATTTTTGATTATTTCTGAGAGGCTTTAGGCAAAGAAATTTAGTTAAATAGAATGATTTTTTGCTTGTGTAATTTTATCAACCATAACCATAAGTCGAACACACTTTTGCTTTTAGGTTTTTCGCTGTCTTTCAGTTTCAATCATATCCTTTGCCAAATCATATCAAGCATTTTTATAAAAAATGTTAATAGGTTTTGATTAAGGAAACCAATTCTGTTATTGACAATTTTATTAAGCTAACAAGCAGAAATGCTGTTTTCTAGACATCTTGACAGCGAGATACCAAGTACCTATTTTAATAATCCCGGTAAAACTCGTTTAAATAATTTGACGCCAGTCTAAGCAGAAATTATTATTATGACGTCTTCCGGCGTTGACACTTTGAAAAGACGGTGAACATATTTGTTGGGCGTATCCTCATTATTCACTATCCGATCTTTATAAAACTTGGCAAATGGCTAGATATTATAATTTTTAGCTCTAAGACAAAATAATTATGTGTCTAGCTTTTACCATCTCGGAGATATTGCCAAATATGTGAAAGAAAATAGTTGTATAAAAATGGTGAAGGTGGGAATGGTTGAGGCAATCATTTGAAATAAACTTGATCTGCGTAAACATATAACCGACCCAAAGCAAAAAGAGGTATGTCTTACCATCTCGGAGAACGACCTGTTCATACATACAGACGGACAGACAAGCGGACAGACGGACATGGCTAGATCGGCTCGGCTGTTGATGCTGATCAAGAAAAGCTTTCCTCTCCCTGTTGCATTAATTTGTACGAATTTAATATACCCTTGTTCTTTTTAAGAACCGGGTGTAAAAATACAAAATTGGGGTAAATTTGACTTAATTACCGAGCTTTAAAGTCTCAGGCCCTTGATATTTGCTTCTCCTCCACTTGGTTGCTGCAACCACAAACGCTTGGGGTTTTTCCCAGTGTAGATGTTGTTGTAGGGCCAACGAGGAACTGGGCAGCTTGGTACTTCAATTAAAACGCCAGCAAACAACAATTCCGTACGAAGCAAAACAAAGCGCAAAGACTGACAACTGAAAACGACGAAACATCAATTTATGCAAAACAATTCAATTTTTGCCGCCATCAGCGGTCATTTACCCCTCGGCCACGCCCCCCGCCGCCCACTCGCCTACTCGAAATTTTTTCTGCATTAGGGCGCAACGAGCGGCAAACGTACTTGAAACACGCCTTGAACAAAAAGTTGTTTAGCGTTTCACACGCTGCAAGTGGGTGGCTGTCGCAGTGGCTGCAACATCCACCAGCAGCAGCTGCAACAGCAACAGCAACAGCAACTCCGGCTTCAGCAGGTGTGTGGGAATCTACGGCAAATAGCAAAAGTTCAATAGCAGCTAAGGCAACGCTTGATGATGCGATTGTTGCTGCTGCTGCTGCTGCTTGAAGTTGCAGTTGCAGTTGCAGTTGCCGGAGCTGAAGCTGAAGCTGTTGCTGTTGCTGGTGTTGCATTTCGCCGCCGCCGAAACAGTGGGCCGCAAAAGTAAACACCAGCATTGCTGCCATTTGTATCCATTGTGCAGCTGGCGGGGCGGGAATGTTGCCGGCGCTGCTGTGACTGCCAATTTGAAGCTGACGCAATCAGGCAAATGAAGAGGCAGGCGATGCCAACGCTCATCTTGCACGCAATCAAAGTCTGAATGATTTGAAGCGCAAAATTTAAATTGTTTGTGCCGCCTGCCAATGGTTTCGCCTCGGCTCTGTTGGTTGATGTTGCAGCCACTGCTGCTGGTGCTGCCTGTGCTGCCGTTGCTGCTGATTGTCCCATTGCCACAGACATAAATACCGCTTTGTGCAGGCGCACTTTCAAAAGCCCCAATCACTGTCTGTCACATAAAATCTGCGCCTTACGATGACACCGAGTCATAGCACAATTCATTAATAGTCTCAAATATATTGCCTACATTATTTGGTTACTCTAACTATTCTCTGCTTTGCTAATGATAAAAAAAGATTGATAATTAGGGTAGAAATGGTATTATAAGTTTTTGCAAATATATGTAACAGGGAAAAGAATGCGTATCCGATCAGCATCAATATTCATGTCCATCTGTCCGTCTGTATGTATAAACACGTTGTTCTCCGAGATGGTAAGAGCTGGAGACGTAATTCTTTTACTTGTGGTCTGTATATTCATAAAATTAAATTTTCTGAATTATCTCCGACATGGTTGGAGCTAGACACATAAATATTTTTGCCTGGAGCTAAAAATTATAATATCTAGGCATTTGAAAAGTTTTATAAAGGTCGGATTATGAATAATGAAGATCGCCCAACAAATATGTATGTTCACCGTCTTTTCAAAGTGTCAATGCCAGATGAAGTCATATTAATTATATTAATCATTTCTGCATTGACTGGGGTCGAAATAATTAAACGGTAAAACTATGTGATAATGAAAATAGGTACATGGTATCTCGTTGTCGGGAAATCTCAACTACAGCGTTTCTGCTTGTTATTTGAAACTAAACTGGAAAGTTTTGATTAATTGAATGCCAGCCAGAGAGTTTGTGGACCTTGTTCTTACTATACGAGCTATTCCTTGCAAAGATCGATAATTTGTTTCAAAACATGCTTAGGTATAGCTCGTAGACCTATTAAAGTTGCCATCATTTCCTAGCTTCCACTTCTTAATTATCAGCGAGTTTATTTGTAACCGCTTTAATGAAACTAAACTCAATCGTTGCCCCATCTCTGTGGGAAGATTTGATTAATTGAATGCCAGCCAGAGACCTTGTGGACCTTCGGACCTTGGGTGGTGGTGGGGCAATCCTAGCCAAGGGCCAGTAGCCCCAAACAGTCGATGATGCGGCTGCTGTCACAAGGCTGTTGCATGTTGCATAAGCTGCATTTAATTGGCTGAAGGTGAAAGCCAAATGCCTACCCTTAACCCTCCTTCCCCCCCACACACAGACAGACAGAAAGACAGACAGACAGACACGCGGACATTGTTGTTAATGTTCTGCAATTAAAATGAGCCAGAGTAAAAGTGCACAGCTTTCTCCGGGCCAAGGAGCAGGCGCTGGCGATCCCAGCAGCCTGCAGCTGCAGCCTCTGATGCTGTTGTCGCTTCCTTGCACACGAGACAGCAGCAACAGCGTCTTCGCCCCGGCGGCAACATTGCCGTTTGGTATTTATGGAGTTGCCTGCCGCCGCATCACGATTATGGCCATCGCTTGGCGCATCCTCCTTGGAGACTCTGTCTCTCTGTCTGTCTGCTGCCAGTTGGTGGTGGCATAACCCACGTTTGACATTGCTTTTGCAAATTTGGCGATAAGCAACAACAAAAGTTTCACCAGAAAAATTCGCCAGCCGGCGAGGATGGGGGCCAAAGGATGCCTACCATAGATTATCGACAATTTGTCACGTTGTCAGTCGTGCGTTTGCCTGATTGCGGCGGCGGAAGTAAGAGCCTCGCACAGGTGCACACTTCCAACAGGCAGGGAGGCAGGCATACATCTGGTTGCATCTTCGAGGCACTCGAGCAACACACACGTGGTGTCGTGTGGTGTAGTATGGTGTAGTATGGTGTGTCCCCCGAAACAAATTCGACAGAAATTTCTCTTTTATTTGGCCGTATTGTAATTTCATTCCCCAGCCAAGCTGAACGAAGATTCGTGCATTTGTTTTTCATACAAAATATGGCCTATTCAAATATGAAAATGATTTGAAAATCACTGGAGAGAAATGAATGTGCAATACGTGCAAATATGCTCATTTGAATCGGCTCTTGTGGCAGACGGGGCTGCTGTGCGACACGTGAGCAATTAAAACATACCCAATGATCTCCGTGGCCTGCCCCTTCCTTCGTTTTTTCAGCTTTTTTCAGTTTTTTTTTCAGTTTTTTTTCAGTTTTTTATCTATGCCCCTCATAATAATGAAGGCGAGGCATCAAAGCGACAACGCTGTGTTTCTCTCATTGCAGCAATCTTCGAATCGAAAGACTTGGGCAACGAACGCGACTTCGGCAGCCGCCGAGATAAATCAGCGGATGATGGAACACTGGTATTTGACATCTCCTCAGGGGCGGAGTAGTGGTTGGGTGGTGTGCCCCAGTTTGTGGCAGTCAGGGTGTTGCAAAGAGTGCTGATTAAAAGATTAACGGTATGCCAAGGAAAAATTGTAATATAAAACAAGTAGAGACGCTGCAGTCGAGATTTCTCGACAACGATATACCATGTACCTATTCTCATTATCAATTATTTTTTCCCTTTAAGTATTTCAACCTCAAATTATATGTACATTAGCATAAAACCAGCAGCTACAAATGGTTGATATAATATAGGCAAATATGCAGAAGAAAATACAGCTTTATGAGAATTGCAAAGGCGGAAAGAGTCATGGTTAAAAGTTAAAAACGACATGTTATGCATATATGTAAAACGCACCTTAATCAAGAAGAATTATGTCTCTAGCTTCTAAAATGTCGGAGATGTCACATATGTGGGCGAGAATACAGTTTTATGCACATTACCAAGGCAGTATAGGGCGTGGTAAACATTTAAAATAGACTCGATTCGCGTACACATATAACAAACCCAAAGCAAAAAGAATTACGTCTCTAGCTTCTACCATCTCGGAGATCAACGTGTTTAGACATACAGACGGACATGGCTAGATCGACTCAGCTGTTGATGCAGATCTTTGTAGGATCGGAAGTGCCCTTTTCTCCCTGTTGCAGACATTTGCACAAACCTTACATTCCATTTGTAGCTCAAGGTACATGATATTAACAGAGCATAAACTTGCTCCCAAATGGGCAGTATGCAATTGTAGGTTAAACTACGACTTGTAGATAACAAAAATAAATTGGTTAATTGAAAACGTCAAGTTCAAGCTGGCTAGACACTTGAATTTTCTTTTCAAAGCCAAGAAAAAGCAGCACCAGCACTGCTCAATTAAATTAAATAACTTGGCCCAAAATAATTGCACATCCAGGGGCCGTCGATCAACTGCAATTGATAAAGTATGTTGCACGCATTCAGCCCACATCCGCTTTCAATTGGGCATCCCAGCAATGCCACAAATGCCACAAATTAGCGGCAATTATCGGTGGCTGGGCTAAGAGCCAAGGCCCAAATGGCTGGCCCCATCGATTTGATCAGTTTTCCGACCTGTCCTCGCCGCAAACCAAAAGCGGGAAAAGACCTGAGATCGCACCATCGATCGAGCAACCTGCAACCGGCGACTTGCAACCGGCGGCCTGCCGCTCCCTTTTCCTTTCGACAGTTAATAAAAAAAACCCAGAGAAAGAAAGAAGGAAAGAGCGCTAGTAGTAAAAATAATAATAATAATAATGATAATCTCTTTCTGTGGCCGCTACAAATTATTTGGCAGTTACAATTAAGTTTCAACAAACAACTGCAGCAGCCGCAGAGGCAGCGGCAGCGGCAGCGGCAGCGGCAGCTACCAAAACATGGCAAAACCAAAACAAAAGCTCGTTCAAGACCCGGTCGACGGCTTTGACGGCCTTTCACCTGCCGAAGCAGCAACTGCCACACAATCTCAGCTGCCCGCTGAGATTCCTCCTCACTGACCACCGCCCGCCCCTCCTCTCCCCCACCCCACAATTAGTTCTAATGAGTTGCTGCCGCTTCCTGTCACGCCTCCGGGCATTTTCGGCCCCGTTTCGCCGCCGTGTTGACACTTTCCGTACGGTTTCCGCTTGCCTTTGCTCAGCTCTTGGCTTACACTTTAATTGAAATTGAAAAAGACCCGGGGTAGTTGGTAAGACAACAACAACAACAACAACAACATCCAAGATCCAAACAAAAGTTAACAAGAAAAGAGCAACAAATAACAAGCAACAGCCGCCACAATTGCTGCTGTCAGTGGATCTGACCATTGGCTGATTTTTATTTCCATACAAACTTAATGCTCAGCATTTCCACAAAACTCCAAAGAAACTTTTCCGTTCCGCCAAAAGACAGCAAGTATACGAATTTGTTTTTTTTTGTTTGTTTTTAACACGGCCGCAGGTATATATTTTTTTTTTTAGTTTTTTTTTTTTGATGCGTCTTCTTAAGCAGAAAAAGTGTAGTAATTATTTGAGGCTGTAGTTGGCGGCTGGACACGACTTTCTCTGCGTGTATGATAATTTCAGTTGTTTCCAGCTTGTCCAGCATCCAGTTGGGCTTTCTTGTCTTCTGTTTTCCATTCTCTGGCCAAAAAGCCAGCCAGGCCTGCCTGCACTTTTTTAACATTTCATTTTATTTGGTCGGTCGGCGGGTTGGCTTTCGCAGCTCACGTACATATCTCGACAAAAAGCCACCGCCGGGTTCTGCCAACAACCCGCCCATATCTCCACATTACATTACATGTGCGTGACAAGCGCGTTAAGTGTTTTCCCATTCGGATCGGGAATCGGATTCAGATTCGTTGGACTCGCATTAGCAGCGCTTCTCTTTAAATTGATAATCACGCTTGCCCGGGTTTTTGTTTTTTGTTTTTTCATGTCGCTTGTAGATAATTTCTATTTACAGCATTGCAGATAGTTTCACTGGAATATACAGACAATAGGTATCACTTTTTAGGGCGCAATCTGTCAGAAATCGATGAGCGATCGAGGTTCTTTTAAGGGCCAAACTCGTCAGCGCCTGTCAAATGATGGATTGGTATAGCCATTGTAGGCGAATGGATATAAAAATGCTTATACCCTGTACCTTAGGGTCGAAGTGGTATATTAAGGAGGCATCAACACTTGGTATGAGCTAGACCCGTAATTATTCTTGTTTCAGGAGCGTTTAGTTTATATTCAGAATATGTTTATATTAAACTGTAGCCACGACCCCTTCCACCTCTAACATTTTTTATATTTGTGTATGTCTCCGAAATGGCTAGAGCAAGAGATATACATCTTTCTGCTTACAGTTAAAAATTTAAATATCTAATCATGTGGCAAGTTTTATAAAGATCGGTCAGTAAATAGTAATGATACGGCCTTTGACAGTGTGTTGTATGCCTGGTGAAAATAGGAACATGGTATCTCTTTGTCGAGACACCTCGACTACAGTGTTTCGTACTTGTTAGTAATTGTATTCAATTTGATGGCTAATAACCTGATAATCAGATGTGAAATTGTTGTTGGTATTTAAAGGATTTCAATGTTTCCTAAGATATATTTGCACATTAATTTCCCGATGTGATTCAATAGCTTTTTAATGTGGCAATAATTGATTGGACCCCAAGCTGATGTGTGCCATTTTTAGATAACAATACAAATTATATTGTATAAATGTGTAATTGCCTTTGGCAAGACGGTTGAGCTCAATTAATAAGCGAGATAATTTTATAATTTCTCGTCACAACCCAATTCTGTGATTCCACTCGAACTTTTCCATTCGACACACTTTCAACAGCTTGTTGTCGGCTGTGTTCCATTCTTTTTCCGCGAATTAATTGTTACATACTCGTAGTTTCCATAAAAGAAGGAGCCAACTCCCTATTATCGAGTGATTTATATGTGAAGCCCATTCGGATTGCAATTCAAAATACCGATTCATATTTCATCATTAGTTCGCCGGCAATTATAAATGTTTTGATCCGAGTAATTGGCCGTTGCGTCAGCTGAGCTAAGTGGGTAACTGAGGCAATTTTGGGGCCAAAACAGAAACACCTTCCCCGGTTGCCCGCTGCAAGCCTACTACTCGTATATCTCGGGGTCGCACAAGTAAGTTAAGTGAGTTGAACTTTAGCGGAGCTCGGAAACGATGTAAATGATTTATATGGCAGCTGCCGGGGCAGGCAGCCAACAAATAACAAATCGCTTCTAACTACGAGTGTTTATGCCTCCGATCGCGCTGCGATTTCCAGGGCTAACTTCGATAACTATGCCTTGAGACATCACATTTTAATTGGCATGGAATTTTGAACAAGTTATGCTACTTGCTATGTTTTTATAGAAGATGTGAAAGCCTCAAAATATCGATAATGAGTGTATTTGTTTTCACTGCAGGCGGGCAAACAACTTTGCGCATAATTTCAATAATAAATTTCTATAATTTAGCCGTTTCTTTCGCGTTGGCTACGCTGCTGCAAGTGAAGCGTAGAATTACGTGAAAAAGTGAAATTATGCGACGGGGAACGTGGATCGGCGGTGCGTGAAAGCAGCCACCATCCATCCACCAGCCACCATCCACCATCGACAATCTACCAACCACCAGGCAGGCACTTACAGCCGCCGCACCACCTCCGCGGATGCGTGTGACCCAATTTTGGAAATTTCGATTGCAAGTTCAAGTTTTGCTCAAGCATACACTGCATTCTGCCTGCCTTCTGCTCTTCTCTCCCCCGCCGGTGCACCGCGGTGTTGTGTTTATTTTTTATTCGTGGGTATCTTTGCATTACTTGGTAGTCGGTGCACGTCGTCAATCGGACTGTTTTGTAGCTTCTTTGTGGGGCGGGGAGTGGGGAGAGAGGAGCCCAGGGGGGCTCACTTTCTTCGACTTTCGCACGGAGAATCCGGTTGATTTTTGGCAACTCTTCAGACGGTTGTCGATTCGCTAATCCACAATGTCCAGAAACCTCGCCAAGGTGCATATAACCTGTTCAATACGGTATCCGAATGTTAATCATAACATATAGTTTGGTAAAACATTTTTGTAGAAAGCAAAAGTATAAGAATCGGGAGATTACTAAAAGACAAAATTCTGCATATGCAATTAGTTTATTTATCTTTTATAGTCTCCAAAATTTAAATGTTTATATGGACAAACGAACGGACAGACGGGCGGACAGAAGAGCGGTCGGACAGATGGACAGACAGACAGACAGACAAATGGACGGACCAACACGTATCAAAGACAAAACAAGCTTAAACGATTTAAAAATTGACTTCTTCTTGAGCTTAACGTAAAACTTAAACTAGGAAAACATTAAACATAATTCTACATAAACATAAAAACATAATTCTATTAAAGGCCTTAAGGTGAAGTTATTTATTAGAGCATGTTCGAGTATCAATGACTTTACAAATCAAGTAAAAATGTTTTATAAATTAAAATCTTCTTGAGCTGTAAAAAAGGAAATTATACTTAGGTATTTTAAAAGAATGAACAATATTTTTAATGCCTTAGAAGCGGGAGATTGTTAAAATCCTTGATATAGTAATATAAGTGATACAAGTGAAACTAGAACTTACAAATACGCCCTTGTCCTTGTTTTGCAGACCTCTTTGAGATTTTCGTGAGCAAAATGATGACGCTGTCTTCGGCTTCCGCTTGTGCCACCGCCGCCTGTGCCACCGCCTCCGTTTCCACCTCGATATCAAACTCGACGGACTGCAGCAGCAGCATGCAGGGCTCCACAACGAGCTCGGCCTCCAGCGATGTCATGACCCTGACCACCACAGCGGCCTCTTCGTGGTGCGCCATCCCGGCCAGCTCCCGCCTCCGGGTGCTCCGGCTAGTGCGTCCCCACCAAAGGCGTCTCCTGGTCGGCGGTCCGGAGCGGGGCAGCACCTACGGATTCACGGTTCGCGGTGGCAGGGAGCACGGCACCGGGTTCTTTGTCTCGCACGTGGAGCACGGCGGCGAGGCGCAACTGAAGGGCCTGCGGGTAAGTGGATCACTGGGTCACACCCATCGCCCATCCCGCCCTGGTCACGTTCGCAGCGGCTACGTGATGGCCCCTGGCCCCTAACTCGCTTCGATTTACGAGCTCACTTTCCCCGCAGATCGGCGATCAGATCTTGCGGATCAATGGCTTTCGGTTGGACGACGCCGTGCACAAGGAGTTCATCCAGCTGGTGGCCAGCCAGGACCGGGTCACGATGAAGGTGCGAGGCGTCGGGATGCTGCCAGTCAGGGAGTGAGTTGTCCAACTAATATTGAACCCTTTCCACATAAAACACCAGCAGTTAGAGTTGCATATATTACCTAAAAATAGGCCAATTTACATATAGAAATTTGTAACATGAGGGGAATGGTTGCCGCTAGAAATCTTTATTTAAGCACTGTGCATTTAAATTAAAAAAGAAAAATCTTGGGGCAACATTTTTAAAATTTCTTAAGAATTTTTAAATTTTTTCGTTACGGCAAACTTTGCATTACTAAGCCAGAAATTAACCGATTTACATACATAATGCCTCAAAATGTGCGGAACAGTCTTCGCAAGCATTCTGCATTCCAATTTGGGAAGATTGCATATTGTTTATTGTATTGGGTAAAATTTTTTAGTTTAGCCATTCGAACCTTATATCTTATACCTCAGAGTGTACGAAAGAATTTCAGGAAAAATATAAATATTATAGAACTATGTACATCAAAAGAAATAGAGTAAAATTTGTGGGGCTAAAGTTGCATAAGGCAGAAATAAGCGGATTATCGAAAGATTTTTATGAAAATGCGTGGGATAATCGGCATTTAAAATTTGGAAAATAAGATTATGTCAAAATTTAGCACCAATTTAGCACTACAATAAAAAACAGCCAATAAAAGTGTGGAATTGAAACCCCAAGAACATGATGTTTCAACATAGTTTAGCTCCATGAGTACCTGAGTTAATGTGACAATCTTGTTGAATCTGTTTTTGCAGTCAACCGGAGGAGCGCCTGTCGTGGAGTGTCGTGAAACTGCCGAGTGTGAGTGGTACGCCCTCGGAGAGCTCCTTCAAGACGGACCGCCGGTCCGGCGGAGGAGGCAGCGGCAGCGGAGGCATCAGCCGGGACATAAGCGTCGTCCTGCACGTGGCGCCCCGCACGAAACTGGGCCTCGGGATCTGCAAGGGCCCGGAGTGGAAGCCGGGAATCTTTGTGCAGTTCACAAAGGAGCGGAGCGTGGCCCGGGAGGCGGGTCTGCGTCCGGGCGACCAGATCCTCAGCGTGAACAGTATCGACTTCTCGGACGTGCTCTTCAGCGAGGCGGTGGCGGTGATGAAGAGCAGCAGCAAGCTGGACATGGTGGTGCGCACGGCGGCCGGATGCGACCTCTTTCCGGGAGAGTCGAGCGGCTACAACAGCTCCGCCAGCTCGGTGACAGGCGATCAGAGTCCCTGCTGGGCGGATGCCAAGTCCAAGCGGCTCACCTCCGTGCGGGAGGAGTCGGGCGGGGGTGGAACTGCACCCGCCTGGTCGCAGGGCGTCGAGGTGCACAAGCAGATGAACAAGACGATCATCAAGCTGACGGAGAACGGAACCTCGATCAACAACACCTACATAGCCAGCTCGAATGCGGGCTTCGTGTCCGGCTCCAGTTCCGGTTCGGGATCGGGATCGGGATCGGGCTCTGGTTCGGCTTCCCCGTCGCGCAGGGAGAACGGAAACCCAGAGCGCACCCCATCCCGCAGCACCACCATGAAGCGCAGCCATCTGCGGCCAGTCAATGCCAGTCAGGGTTCCGGTGCGGGATCGGTGTCGCGAACAGGAACAGGATCTGGGTTGGGAGGAGCCCCTGCCCCGCCGCCACCAGCCATGATTGGGGAGCGGGGCGGTGGCGTTTCTGGGGCTGCCAGCGGAAGTGGCGGCAGCTCCGGCAGCAGTCTCTCCAGTGCCATAACCGAGGAGCTCAAGAAGCGCAAAGAGGTAGGCAGTTGGAGTATTTTTATAAAATTTTATTAACCAGAAGATCCTTAGAATGGTATATGTTTCTTGGTTTTTATTGCAAAGCCCGTATTTGTTGTAATTTAGTTTCACTTGACTGCAATTGTTAATCAAAAACATTGGGCATGATATGATAAATTCATTTGATAACTAAATTTGGAAAGTCAAAATATTTTCAACATTTACATGAGCTAATGGGCCTTTATGGCAAAGCTTTATAACTTTGTTTAAACTTAAACCAAGTGTTTTGGTTTTGTTAAGAAGTGCTCCTCTTCAGTGCAGACACGTTGAGATGTTACATTTAATATTTAATTTATTCCTTTTAATGTTTATATTTTCCATTTAAGAAAGATCCAGATTTGTGTAGTGCAAAAGCCATTTCGGGCAAGCCAAGATGTGCCTTTAAAATGTGTAAATGCTCCCAAATTGGTTTATATTTTTATTTCAATTATTACTGAAAGCCAACCGCATTCATTTTCCCGAGTGCTTGTCGTAGATTGCCCCACTCACTTGCTAATTGGAACTATTGCAGAAGCAGCAGCAGCAGCAGCAGCGCAACAACCGCGATAGAGATCGCGATGGCAATGGAAACGGAGCTGCAAATGGAAGTGGAAGCCACCGCAGCTCCCTCGCCAGTGGACCTGCCGGTTCGGGTGGCTCCGGGGGCCCAATATCTCATCGCCAGCGGGCGAGTGTTGCTGGCGTGGCTGCCACATTGCAGGGCAGCGAACGCATCAGCAGCATCAGCAGCTCAGGCGGTGGAGGAGCAGGTGGAGGCGGAGGAGGAGCGGGTGGCGACCAGCACACGGCACTGATGGATGAATTCAAGCGGGCGCACCAGCGAATGTTCAGGAACGGGTTCCATGAGAGCGAGCACAAGGTGAGCAGCATATGGCATATACCATATCGATTGTCGGCTACTTGCAAAAGGTCAAGAGATCCGCAGAGGGCTCTGCAGACACTGCACTTGTCGGCCCAGTATTGTGGCCCAGTGGCTCACGGTCCCCCCTCAGCCCCTCAGCCCCTGGAACACCATGTACCTATTGTTGGCAGTGCGGCTGTTGTTACCCAACAACAAGCAGGGCATCAGGGCAACGTGAACAAAATCAAGCCATCTCAAGTAGCTGGCCACTTGGGAAACAAGGGGGTCTCTTCGAAAATGCAAAGGGGCGGAGGAGCTGTTGATTGGGGCGGCTGGGTGATGCCATCTTATCGGTCAGATTGGTCAGATAAGCGTTGCCACAGCCGATGGTTTAGATTGCAGCGATGGCTATCAATAGGTGGCTCCTTGGTGAACTCTTGCAATGCGTTAAAATGCAGCGTTTGTGGGCTCAAATATCGTTTTTATATCTCAAAATAATGAGGGTTATCTTAGAAGTTGGCAAATCGAAAGGTTCTTGAAATAATATACGAGTATTTAGGTTTAGTTTTCTAAAACCATGATTTCTGAAGGTCTCGAAATTCATATACATATCTTAAATTGAACAGGTTAATCTTAGAAGTAGGCACATCACAAGGTTCTTGAAATAGTATATCTAGAATAAGTTTCTTAAGCCCATGCATTTTAAAAGACTATAATATATCTCGATTTAATTAGGTTATCCCCAGGCAACTTCTAGAAGTTGCTTATCAAAAGGTTCTTGAAATATTAAGTCTATAATAAAAGATTCCCAATAATCGAGTATAAGGGATCCAATTGATGTGTTCCCTTGACAGGATACAGACATTATATTATGGAATCCTATATCTAAACTATTAATGCATTTTGAGGAATTGATTTTTTGAGCTCTTCAAAGATCATTATAGATTTGATTGATTGATTTCAGTTATTTTTGAGCTTAAATTTGCTCCAATTAATCTTAAGACAGGTTCACCAATTGTTGCAAGGTTTATCAATTGTTTCTGACATCACTGGGTTGTCTATTTTGGAAATTTAAGGATTCAATAGATGTGTTATCTTTAGGGGATGTAAAACAGATGTAATGTATTATCTATACTTACTGTGAATTTTAGGGAATCGTGTCTTGAGTTCTCCCAAATTAAAAGATGCACCATGGATATGATTGATTATATTTTTATATCCTATATCCAGTTATCTCTGAGCGAACGTGTAGCCCTTCGCCTGGCAACAGTTGGACTCCAATTAATCTTTCAACAGATATGTTTTTAGCACTGCCAATTTCTTCTGACATCACTGGGTTGTCTGTTTTGTCACTAATCACTTCACGGACTGTTTTGATTAAATGGTCTTGGTTGCAGTGCCAATCAATGTGGGTAACATATTGTTTCGTTGACAACACAGATTCACTCGGCTGGTAATGGGCCCGAGGAACGAGTAATTAAAGTAAATAAACTTTTATGGGCTTTGTGTGGTAACTGCAGTTCTCAGAACCCAATCGAAAAGATGACGGTTCCGGGCCATTCTGCACAGTTTTGGCCAATTCGGGCTCGCACCCCCCCAGCGATCGGATGCGTAGATCGGACGTAATGGAGTGAAGTGTATTGAAGTGCCGTGGATGAGTCACTCACTGTACGGCGTGACAATTGGAGGAACCAAAACAAAACTCACAAACAAATGGCCAAAAGCAAACATTTAACAAAACAGGGGGACTGGGATTGCGGCGACTGCGACTGGAATCGGGAGGGGGTAGACAGTCGGCAGTGACTACTCCTCAATGGCTTTATCTAATCGGCGGCTATGAGCGCCCAGTTACGGGAGCAGAACTGCCAGTCTTGCCAAGAGTTCCGAGTAGAGCGGTTCGATTTGACTGAATTTTGACGAAATGAGTTTGTTGCGAGTAAAGAAAGGACAGGGAAGTGGTGCCGATGGCGAGGGCAAGGGCAAGGGCAAGGGCAGGGATATGCCCACCATGCGACCCGTGAGCATGGGCGGTCCCCTGGTCACCATCTCCACCTACGAGGTACAGATCCATCCAGCAAAGCGGTCGATCGTCTTGTCTGCTCTACCTTTGGCTCTAATCTTTCGATTTTTCTGGATCAATTTGTTGCAGGAACGCGGTGAGACGCTGAAACGCACCTCGATTATGCCCGATGATAGCTGCTATCGCAACAGTATCAACGCGAATGGTTTTGCCAACAATATTAATAATAATAACAATGGCAATGGCAATGGCAACGGCAACGGCAACGGCGCTGGCAGCAACAACGGTCGTCAGCCCCAAAACGGATTGAAGCCGGCAAACGGAAATGTATCTCCCGAACTACCGCCGCCGGTAAGCAAATGATTCGTCTCACCATTCGCACAACCAGTCCCCGCAAATGTAACCACTCCAATCGAATCGAATCCAGCAATAATCATCATCAAATAAATCCAAATATCTACTCGAATTTTCAATACTACTTGCCCGACTCTTTCTTTGCCGGGGGTATCGAAGAGGAAGTTACGGAAGTTGTAGAGCTCAAGATGGATTTTTTCAACCCATTTGTGGGTGCCAAATATATTCGTAAAAGCTATCTGCCTTTGAGTACTCGTATTTCCTATCGGGGGACTTTTTCGCTGAGCATAAGTATTTCATAAGGCAACGTTTTATCCAAATAGAGCGTTATCTTTGACATTATCTAAAACTGCGGAGATATTTTTGAAGGGGCTATATATTTTCCCCACCTTGCTTCAGCCAAATCACGTTGAGGGAAAACTAAAGGGAAAACCAAACTAAATTTAAGTTTAACCGAGAGCGTGGATCCCCTTATTGATTTATACTTTCTTGCAGCCGCCGCAGTTTGCCAATCCGCAACCCAAGCAGATGCCGCCCCAGCAGCTCAAGCTGAGCACTGGAAATGGACTGGCAAACGGAACCGGAAACGGTGCGGGCAATGGCAGCTTGGCAAAGGTCAAGCAGCCCATGTCGCCCATGCGCAGTGCCAGCATCAGTGTAGGCGGCTTCCGGCCCCCCATCACCCCCCAGCCCGATTACGATGCCGTCCAGCTGCGCAACCACAGCGGATCTTTGTCAGGAGCGAGTCAGCAGCAGCAGCAACAGCAGCAGCAAAGGAGAACCCTGCGCCTGGGCACAGTGACCATCGGGGAGTACGGGGACCAGAGGACGGGAAAACGGGAGACGCTGCGGAAGCTGAATGGAGAGGCCGCCTCCAATGGCATCCTGAAGAACGGAACGAACAGGAGCAGCGCCAGCTTCAATCACGGCACATCCCAACACCCGGAAAAGTCCATCAAGTTCGGGAATTAATTCTCAAGCAGACCTTTAGAAGGAGGAAACCACTTTTGTGCAATATGAAGCGAAGGAGTGAAGTGGGAGAGTACAAAATTCGGACGTGCAGCGGCTTTCCATATGCATATACATATCTATACATACCATACCCATAATAATTATGTTATATATATCGTATTTTTTTTTTGTTTACATCTAATCAATGCTCTTTTTATACCCAATTTGTTGGTAACTGTTTGCATTACTAGTTGCTATTATTTAATAAACATTGTAAATAGCTGGAGTGTCGGCAAACAAACAAGCCTAAATAAGAACTACTTATTACTGTAGCTCTAGATATATAAATAAACGACTATACATCCGAAACAAAAGCAAAATGCGTCTGATAAGACGTCGCCGAAAATAGTTAGCCGCTTGCGTCAGACGCTTTTTAAAAGTCAATGGAAGCAAAGACAAATCCCAATTACATTCGAGGCATAAAGATAGCAGGGGAGTGTCTCTGGCCCGAATCGCAATTGATTCTGTAGATCGGCGGGAAATATTGTATATTGCTGGAAAAATGCAAATTGTTTTTGACAAGAAAAACTTTATTTTCTAAAATCCCAGCCATATCTACTAACCATGTATTTCTTGTACTAAATAACGGTTTTTTTTTTACCTTTATTTGAGTCTGCGAGTACGTCCCCACGCATCCACAATCCTTCCCTTCCCATGCTATCTAGAGATTTTTACTCGTATACCTAATAAAATAGCGTGTGAAGATTCCGCCAAGCCCAAATAGGCGGTAAATTTTGATTATCATGTTGGCCCATATTGATTGTCTAGTTTCTTCAATATTAGAAGGATATTTTGTGCACCAAAATAAAGAGTGATTTGGACTGTAAAGCTAGGAACAAAGCAAGCTTTAGTTACTTATGTGTCATGTTAGTCTGAGGTAAATCAACATTCTATAACATACGGCTGTGAGCACCGGAACCCCAGAGACAGTAAAAATAGAAAAATTTTTAAAATTCATATATTGAGTTTAAAGATGAATAACCGGAGGAACATGATCCGACTCAATGGGAATAGCAGAAACTACGACTGGATGCCGTCCATGTCATTGGGTAAGTGCAACCAATCAAGACTATTAAGATGAGAACACACATTTTTTATGGCCCAGATGAGTACTACGAAAAGTACGTAACGCCAGCCAAAAAGGCTCAACATCGTGGATTCGGGCGCTATCCCACTAGTGCCGAACTGCGTCGCCATTACAATCGCACACACTTCTTTGGGCCTGGTTACCAGCACGCTTCCGGTAACCAGCACGCATCCGGCAACCAGTACGTATACCGCAACCAGAGCGAATACGTCAACCATTTCGCATCCGGCAACCAGTACGCATACCGCACCCAGAGCGAATACGTCAACCATTTCGCATCCGGCAACCAGTACGTATACCGCACCCAGAGCGAATACATCAACCATTACGCATCCGTCAACCAGTACGCATACGGCTACCAGAATGGATGTGGCAGACTGAATGGATACGGCAATCAGAGTGGAAACGGCAGCCCGAGTGGAAACAGCAACCAGAGCGATATCGAGGGATCCTCTGTCCAGAGTAACCAGCAACGGGCGGATCAGCTGGAACGCCAGATATTTGAGCTGAAGCAGTTGGTCCAGTACAAGACGGCAGTCAATGAGAGCGAGATGCGTCTCAAGCCCAAGCGGGCCCGTCAAAATGTAAATGATAAAATCCCAAGTTCTGGCAAAGACTCGGCCTCAGGATCGACTTCAACAGCTTCACAGCAGCAGCCTGTGAATGAACCAGCTCCAGAGCCACCGCAGCCCCTGGTCCTAAAGGTCGGAGACGAGATACTCTATGATGAGGCCTACCAGCATGACACCTTCTGGTGCGATGATTAAACTAATGTGCATCAAAAATTTTACACCACAACATACAATCTTTTAAACTATGCGATGAGGCCCAAAAGATTTTAGTCGGGCATGACTACACGTAAACAAAAAAAAAACCAAAAATAATGCCCACATGTTTATTAGTTTGAAATATTTTGTGGTTACGTTACTTTGTTGATTTTTGCTCTGGTATTAAATGTTATGAATTTCGATAGTATTGTTTTATTTCTTTCATTTTTATACCATGTATCATAAGGTACAAATGGTATATTAAGCTTGTGAAAATGTATGTAACAGGGAGAAGGAAGCATTTCTTACCCTGCAAAGTATATACATATATGTATGTACAATCGAGGCAGACATGTCTGTCGGTCCGTCTGTCGGGGGTTTAAATATTCAAACGGAAAATCTAATTGATAATGAAAATAGGTATCTCGTGGTCTAAAATCTAGACTACAGCGTTTTTACTTGTTTTAATAATCGTCTGTCATATTTAAGTTTGCGATATATATGGTGCGATATAGTGAGATGTATCGACTACAAAAAGGTTATCGGTAGTGAGATGTATCGACTACAAAAAGGTTATCGACAGCTTTGGTTGTCATGGTTACATTTTTATCAGAAGGCTTTCCGTCAGTCGTATTTGGGTGTTTGACTCGACAGCTCGTTTTTTGTTTCAGTTTTTTTATTTTATTTAAATTTTTATTGGTCGTATTGTTAGATACAAATTGAAAATTTGTTTTTACCTTTTTTTTATATTTATAATTTATTTTAATATTTAAGTGTAATGGCGTCGTCGTCCCATATCTCGTCCCCTTCGGAGCAACACTTTTATATTTATAATCTGTTTTAAAATTGAACTGGCATCGCTAGGGGACATTCTCTACCCACATTTTCTTGACTTTGGTACTACAACATTTTTATATTTATAATTTATTTTAATATTTAATTGTATTGGCGTCTTCGTCCCATATCTCATCTCCTGCGGTAAAACATTTTTACATTTATAATTTATTTGAATATTTAATTGTATTGGCGTCTTCTTCCCATAATTCATCGCTCTCGGTACATTTTTATATATATAATTAGTTTTAAAATTGAAGTGGCATCGCTAGGGGACATTCTCTACCCACATTTCCTTAACTTTGGTACTACATTTTTATATTTATAATTTTTTTTAATATTTAATTGTATTGGCGTCTTCGTCCCATATCCCATCTCCTGCGGTACAACATTTTTATATATATAATTTATTTTAATATATAATTGTATTGGCGTCTTCCCATAATTCATCTCTCGCGGTATATTTATATACCATGTACCTTAAGGTACAAATGGTATATTAACTTTGTGCAAATGTATGTAACAGCCAGAAGGAGACATCTCCGACCCCATAAAGTATATATATTCTTGATCAGCATCAACAGCCGAGTCGATATAGCCATGTCCGTCTGTCCGTCTCTCCGTCAGTCCGTCTGTCTGTATGTATGGACACCTCGTTCTCGGAGATGGTAAGAGCTAGAGGTGTAATTTGCCCCTTTTTGCCTTCGTAAATTGCATAAAACTGTATTTATATTTTCTTTGATAACTTGGACAACATAAGAGCTAGAGACCTATTTCTTTTTGCAATATGTCCGTTTAACTATTGCGCAGATAATGCCATTCTTGGATTTTTTCCACGCCCCTTTCCGCCCTCGTATTTTCAAAAAAATCGATATCTTCAAAATGGTAAAAGCTAGAGGCATATTTTTCCGATAAGTCCACTGATCGTCAAACACGTAAGTGCAAAATTACATACGGATCGGACAATAAATATAGAAGATATGACCAGTAAAAGTTTTACCCACCCCTTCCCTAGGCAACGGCATGCAGCCCATGCTGGGGTGACGTCATCCCTTTCTTCTTTGACTTCAATTCGTTCGCACGTGCATACATACACAAGTGTGTGTATACACAAGTGTGTGTATGTATGCACAATACATACAGAAGTGCATGTATGTGAATAATTTGACAAAAATAAAAATAAATACAAAGAAATGGTTAATAAAAAAAAGAGGTACATGGTGATTCGTTGTCGAGAAATCTCGACTACAGCGTTCCTACTTGTTATATTTATAATTTGTTTTAAAATTGAAGTGGCATCGCTAGGGGAATTCTCTTCCCACATTTCCTTAATGTATCGACTACAAAAAAGGTATCGGTAGTGCGATGTATCGACTACAAAAGGTTATCGGCAGTGCGATGTATCGACTACAAAAAGGTTATCGACAGCTTTGGTGTCATGGTTACATTTTTATCAGAAGGCTTTCCGTCAGTCGTATTTGGGTGTTTGACTCGACAGCTCGTTTTTTGTTTCAGTTTTTTTTTATTTTATTTAAATTTTTCATTGGTCGTATTGTTAGATACAAATCGAAAATTTACTCTTACCTTTTTTTTTATATTTATAATTTATTTTAATATTTAAGTGTAATGGCGTCGTCGTCCCATATCTCATCCCCTTCGGAGCAACACTTTTATATTTATAATCTGTTTTAAAATTGAACTGGCATCGCTAGGGGACATTCTCTACCCACATTTCCTTAACTTTGGTACTACATTTTTATATTTATAATTTATTTTAATATTTAATTGTATTGGCGTCTTCGTCCCATATCTCATCTCCTGCGGTACAACATTTTTATATATATAATTTATTTTAATATTTCATTTTATTGGCGTCTTCTTCCCATAATTCATCTCCCGCGGTACATTTTTATATTTCCAATTTATTTTAATATTTAAGTGGCATCGATATTGAACACCTTTTTCTGGATACCGCCATATTCGTATATCTGTCATTTATAGGGGTATCCCTTTTCCATATTTTAGAACGCGCCCCAAGGGGCCAAGTACCGCCATATTCGTATATCAAAAAATATACGCTGATTGCAGGATATGATATTTTCCGTTGGGTGGTGATATCCTTAAAATGTATATATTTGGAATGTCATCCACTGAAGACAGTTAATATTTTCATTATGCCTCGTTTGCTCAGAGTCTAATGTCCACATTTCATTAATATCTTCTGTTTGTGTGATTGTCAAAAAAAGCCACCGATTGCGGGAATAATTGTTTGCGCGGAAAAAACACTTATGCCAGTGTTTAGTAAAATCTTAAATTGAGCTCTTAATCGATGGTGCACGCCGCGTTGGTGTTGGGCGGCAAACAGCGAGAAATTCGTTAGTTGCAGGTGGTTAATTGGATTTTAAACTACAAATTCGTTTAATAATCCCATAGCATATTGGGATATTTTATTTAGATAGTATTAAATCTCCTAATACGCTCCTAATACGGATGACGATGTCGCTTTCCGTGGCATTTCTTGATCTGTAAACATTCGAAATTGCACAATTGACTGACCAACTGACTGAGTAACTGAGTAAACAGCAAATGAATGCCGCCCGGTTTCCTTCCTCATTGTTGCGACACACGGCGGCAACATTTGTTTGTTGACGGCAACAAGTTGCCGGTTATGCTTTGCTGTTATCGTTTGCTGTTGATTAATATCACAATCGGTACTCTACACATTCAAAAAATGCCGGAGTCCTATCGACCTGATCATCAGGCTGATGTCGATTGATTTTCCCGCCTCCTTACCTCCACAAAATGTCACTAAAAACTGCTAATATCTATAGAGAGGTGAAATTTAAAGACTGTTTTCCAAGATCTTCTTGTTTATTACTTCCCATGGCTTATGGAAACCTGGCAGACAAGCAATTCGTGCAGTACACACTTTGTCACTTCCCATTTAGGTTAACTCCCTGGCCAAGTCACTTAGCCTTATCTTCCCGGTAACCCATTTCATTGGCAATCGTCGAGAAAGGCTTTGCAGTGGCTTTGGCAGTCGTTAACCTGCGATTTCCCCTCCCAACCGCCGCCGGTTTTAGCCACTTCGCCACGCACTAAAACGATCGGCCAGCCAACTGAGCAAACCTGGCTCAAAAGTCCAAAGCGGCGGCTCTCGTGGTCGGTTGGGTTAAACCAATAAAATCGTTGCGCAGACGCGGCCAGTCAGTCGAAATTTGGACTCGGCCGAGCACGGACTTTGCTGGACTGCTGCGGCTTCAAACGGCAAACGGGAACTCGATCTGGGACTGCAACTGGGACTCCAAGGCGCCGTGTTTCGTAATCCAGCTATTGCAATTGCGCCAGGAAAGCACTCACAATGATGCACCACCCACTGAAGCTGCCCCTGCTCCTTCCACTTATCGCTCTGTTGTGGTGCGGCACGCCCACGGCCGGCACGCCCATTGCCCCTGCCACACCGGACGGAGCCACACCCATCGACGCCCGCGTCACGGCGGCTGAGTTTGGGGCACAGGACGTCTTCGATGCCGCCGAGAGTTCCGCGGAATCCACGCAAGCGGATGCCAGCGAGGCGGCCGGATTCAAGGTGAGAGTGGTCGAGGGTCAGGGCGCAGGTGCATCTCCCACAGATTAGACGGGGTCATCAAATCCCACAAAACGGAAACAAAAAGCCCGGCTAATGTGCAATTCGAGCTGTTTAAAGCCATAGCGAGCAATAAAATAAAACAAAATACTAGCTGAAATAACGAGGCAACCGAAAAGTCAACTAAACTATATTCATTATAGCTGGCAAGCAATAATGCTTAAGTTTTTCAGTCAACTAAGCTAAGCAGTTTATAAATAATAATTCAATTTGAAGAGTCTTGTTGGCTGGGAGAACCATTCACTTTTTCTACTTCAATTGCTATGAATTTCAAGACTGGCGTGGCCAATTGGATTACAAAATAACTCTTTGCATTTCAAAGGCTAGTAAAACATTGCCAAACGAATGGCAAGAATGTTGCACAAAGCAAAAAGTTGCTGACTATGAACCAATCGCGGGTGTCTAACTTTTCAACTCCCCTGCAGATATCTCTTTTGCCAACGCCGGCGAAAACCCGGGAATCGGTAAATCTCGAACAGGAGGCCATTCCCTCGAAGGTGTTGAGCGTTTACGATAACAGCCAAAAGAAGCTGGCCGACCTGTCCCAGGTGAGTGTTCCCGAACCGTTTCCAATTTGAGTCCGATATCGAATTTTGAAATGGATTGCAGCCTGTTCCCATTTTGGACACGATCAGCGAGCACGAAAAGTACGGCAACAATGGCGACATGTTCGACGGCATCTCGCGCTCCATTGTCAATGGTTACGAGGCCTTCTCCAACCTGCTCAACACCTTCATACAGGTGAGTGCCGAAATTCCGGCCTTTGTTTGTCCGTCTGTCCGATGGCTTTGGCTCCATTCGCACGCCCATTGCATAAGACTCGAGTGCAGTTTGGATGCCCTGCCTGACTGCGATTGAACAATCCATAGTGGCATCTATAGTAGCACCTAAAGTACCATCTAGAAACCTCTGCACACCTTCAATATTCTTTTGAATATTTGTGTTTTCATAGGGAAACAAATCAATTTATGCATTAACTTGCAAATTACTCACTCAGTTGATTTTGCTTACCATGCTCAATGAAAGCAAAACGATTGCCGATAATGGTTTTACACACTTTTGGGTGCAAACTAAAGCCAAGCATGTTGTAAAGTGTAATAGCTTTAAGTGCAAAGTGGTGATAATTTTTGTTAGCCGAAAGCGACTCTCCGTCCGACCGGCTTATGCAATTTGTTGTGCGTGTGTTTTGATTGCTTTTGGCCAAGGTCACTTCGTGGCTCCTACTGACACTTTCTTTTCTCCCCCGTCTTTGCTCTTCCCCTCCACTTGGCCCAAAAGAAGCCCAAAGAGTTGGCCCGAAGCGTTACCAAGGGCATCACCGCCCAGTTGGACATCATCGGAGGCAAGTTGGTGGGCCTCTGAGCGCACAAGGCGATGCTTGGACTTTTTTTTGTGTTTGTAATTTAAATAAATACTTTAATTTATTTGTAACTTAGCACGAACATGTTGTGTAGGAATGCATTTCGATATAAATATAATATGTATGTATAAATAAAATAAAATAATCATAATCATAGTTATTGTATTTGCTTGAACTACTCGTACTATATGTTTCTTCTGCTTCAGCCTCCTCCTCGTTTTTATTTCGTTTCCTTGCTTTTCAGGCAGTTGTATTGTTTTTCGTTTCTCAAACTACAGAGCTTCCATAAAATAACATAAATATAATTTAATAATTATGCAGTACCATATATATAGTGTGTGCGGTGTATGTATACTTGATTATTGATTTAGTTAGAGGGTTACGAGCGTACTTGAGCCAGAAGCCCCTAAGATGGCTGCTTGTTTTGTCCGTACTTTTGGCCAATTATCAACCATCTGGGGGCCCTTTGCTCTGGACCAGCGGTGGGCACAGATTTTCAACTTGGGAGCCGGTTCTACATATTTTGTTTGTGTAATTTCACACATTCCCCCTCACTGGGAGCCAAAAGAGACAAGGGCTGCCCACCGCTGCTCTAGACTATTTTACTAGAAAGCACATCACAATAAACTAAATGTTTTCTAATTTTCTGTCCAAGTTGTCTTTCTTTTCGATATGTTTTTGCCTAAAATTTAAAAAAAAAAAAGATTTTCATAAAATTAATTTTTGGCACATTTCGTGGAAAAATAAAATTAGATACTAGGGAGAGAAAAACAGTGGGGAAGTCCTCGGCTACAGATGCGTTCAATCCTCCCAACTGCTGGTGCGCGTCTGGGGATCGATCGATGGGGAGTAGGACTTGTAGGTGTCCGAGGCGCGCTTGTGCTTCACCGTGCAGAACAGCAGCATGGATGTGATCAGCCCGAAGAGCTGGACGAAGGCGATGCCCAAGCCCACGGCACCCACAACGTTCAGTTGGCCGATGAACCAGCTCTGGAGCGAGTGGGCACAGCCCTTGTCCCACCACAGCGACGGGTTCTCCGATCTGGAAAGTGAGTATTTTCTTATAGCAATTCCAGTAACCTAGTTTCACGGTAGAGGTAATCGTTCTGGCTTTTGGTGTTTATACATATTTAGAAATGGCAAAGATATGAGCATAGACGTTTATCCCATTTTTTAGGGTTACCATGGGTTTTTAAATAATAGAAAACGAATGCAGAAACTAATGGATAGTGGGTTGTGGTATATACATCATATGAAAATTGTATATTTAAGTATATTTAACCCATTCACTCACCTGCCGCAATCGGTGCGGATTCCGTCGCCAGATCCTTCGGGAACCAGCAGCTGGCGCTGATCGTACAACGTCCTGCAGCAGGACTCGGGCACCCAGCGCTTTCCCTGCCAGGACTGAATGTCGTACCAGTCCTCGTAGGAGGATACGCCGCAGCACTCAAACTGAAACCATCAAGAAATGGGTTCAATTAAAAAGCTGCAAGAGGAGAATGAGGAGGTTGTGGCCACTCACCGATTGTTGCACGCTGTCCCAAATGGAGGCCACCGAGGGGGCCACCAGGGAGCCGCGGTCACTGGCGTTGTAGTGCCGCTCGATCCCGAAGCGCAGCTCATTGGCCAGGGTGCGTCCCAGGCCGCCGCGGAAGAGGAAGGCGATCGATCCCACCAAGAACTCGCTCATGAAGAGCAATACAATCAGCAGGAAGTACTGCGGAGAATCAATTCAAAGTTATTAGGTATATGTAATGCAACAGGTTGACATGCAATAGTAGATCGAAACGAGCATGCGCAACATTCTTAGTAAACTATCGATGACACCTTTGATCGCGCTCAAAGAAGATCGATTGCTCTACTTACCAGCACCAGGAGGCAGCGTGACTGTACCCAAGCGCCGCAGCAACCTAGGAAGCTCACCACGAACCCGGTTCCGCCGATGCCCATGAAGATTGTGTCCGCACTGAGGGCCGCGTGCTGGGGCAGGAGTGTGGCATAGCCCTCGTAACTGAGACGCAGCCACAGTCCGGCGCCCAGGAAGGCGCAACTGCACAGCTGAAATAAATTATGGTATTCAGCAGCAGTTAATATATAAAATCAATAGCATATGTTAAAGGATGTTCCATCTATGGTTTGGGTATTTCGAAACTATCAGGCATTCTCTAAACTTGTTATAAAGTAGTCCAAGTATAATACCTCGAATATGTCACTATTGAGCGAGTATACATTCTATTCACTTTCATAAATACTACACAATTATTGGCGCTCCTTCTAGAAATGTTTATCAACCAAAAGATGCTTTAAGGTGAGTGGTTTTTTAAGGATACGAATTTCCCATTATAACAAATGAATTTAGTCAAAAAATGAACTGCTGAAATGCTCAAGATGTACCTTGAGATTGTGGCGGGAGTTTGACGCCCTCTGAAGAAAGCCATAGAGGTTGCAGTTTATTCAAACATCTCTGAATTATTTGACAAATAAGAACCAGTGGCGAACCAGTAAAATACGATCCAGTGGCGTTTGCCACGTTTCCATATCGAGTTCGACAAAGAAGGCTCTGGCAAACAGATCAATTAAACCTTTCATATTCAACAAATATTCCGACAGTCTATACGATGTTTCACACCCAGAGGAACAAAATTGTTGGTGCTTTGAAAATATTCTATTCGGCGTTACCGGTTGGACTTGACCTGGCTTTCCAGGTTTTGATTCCGCTGGGTCTGCACAGCGGGATGTGGTGAACTATTCTTCGATTTTACCGTCCAAATTCTTTCGTATTCCTGATACCTTAAGTAAGGAGCAATAGCGCGGACTATTGCTTTTCAGAAAATGAGCAATCAGTTGTAAAATTCCCTTGCCATTTTTACCATTATTGTGGACAGCGTGCCAGTTTTGCTTTGCGCATCCGGCAGGGCTGTTGGCGGGAAAATAGAATGATGGCTCTCCAGATTCGGGCTTGTAGGACTAGTGGAAAGATGCTACCGGCTTGCCTTCTTGGCTGCAAGCATCGAACTCAATTTATATCACCGAGGGATCGAGGTTTTTTGGAAAGAGAGACTACGCTTATGTATCGAGCTAGGAACTCCAAAATGTCCCTCAAGTTTGGCTGGAGCTGTATCCCAGCAAATTATGGACTTGTTGTATGGTCAAAAAGCAGCAGCACATACTAAAACATATGGTAAGTCAATATTATTATGTTGTTTCATGAAATAAATTATATTATATTATATAAATTATTATATCTTTATTTCTAGGAAAGCTTTTGATGGATTTTTTAAGGAAAACTACCAAATCAATGAAAGAACTAATGGGAATAGGTCGGCAGAGGTCCGATGTCTATTGGAAGTTTCCTTTAAACTGTCCTGTTGTTGGGACCTCTGCCTCTATTGTATGTAATCAATGGTAGAACTAATGCAAACAGTTCGGCAGAGGTCCTAACAACAGGACAGTTAAGAGGCTACTTCCCATAATATCATAGTTCGAGTATCTGCGATATTGGTAAAGAACGTACCAAATGGCAGGGTATTTGCTTTTGAAAGATTTTGAAGGAAGCGCACAACTGATCGCTGGAGAAGGTTGACCAAGGGAATTGTATTTATGGGAGATCGAGCAGAGAAGTCCGAATAACAATCAAATTAAGAGAAGAGCTAACGGAAATAGGTCGTCATATTTATGAAATAATATACTTTGTATAAAAGTCAGAGTATTTGCTTGAAACTTTTCCAATGCGTTCTGTTGTAACCGATTTTTCAACCCATCGGGGCAAGCAGACTGTTTACCGGTGTGTGTGACTGCAATCGGGGCGGGGAAACTTGATGCTTGTATCTCAGTCATGTCCCTCAAGTCCTGCCAGATGGACGGCCAGCAGACAGCGTGATAAGCCTGCGATTGGCAGTTGAATGCAGCCATCGGCGCCAAAGCCAACTGTTGCATGTACGTACACAAAGGCTGACATCTGAAAAGGCAGCGGCGGGGGGGCGGGCGATTGGTAGGCGTGGCAGTTGCAGCTGCAGCCGAAAGCTGAAAGCTGAAAGCGAAGCCGACGCCAAAGTCAATGCCGAAGCCAAAGAGTCGGTGACAGGGGCTCAGACAATGCAACAGGCAACAGCAAAGCAACTTCCGCCGCAGACGACGGCGGCAAAGTTCTGGCTGTGATTCCCCTTTGGTTCCCGTTCCCGCCTTTATCCGCATCTGTATCTGCGTTTGCATTTCAATCTGTATCTTTTTGTGCTCTTCAACTGCTACGGTTGCTGATGCTGCATATCCGTTGAAATGTTTATGGCACGCAAACAGAGATACTACAATACAATACATCATGTTGGTAAACAATAATGAGTGGCTTGCAAGCTTGGTCACTGAAAGAGACCTTTATTTCGTTTGCCTCCAATTTATGACCTATTTTACAATAATTTTGCATTTCTATCAGATATTTTTTATAGTAAATTTCAAAGTTTGGTACAACTTATAGTTGGGCAGTGTTGGAAAAGCACTGCCGCAAATTAGACAACAATTGCTCTGAAACGCAGGGAAATCAGGGTTTTCCCCGTTGGAAAATGTATACCCAGGAGATGGAAAACTTACCCATAGAATGATGTTCAGCCAGCAGAAAGTGCGGCGTATGCAGGTATATCCGGCATTGCCCATCGCGGGACGGTATCTGCAAAGAACCAAAAACAATCTTGAGGATGGCACTTCTTCTCATTCAACCCCACCCCCTCCATGGGCGATTGCCGTGCGGCATTCATTAGAAATGGTTTCCATCCATTAAATAGGCGATTTTGTTTTCAGAACCAACAGAATGGGACAGCCAGCAACGAACGACCCCAATGGGGGGGGTGTGCGTATAAATAACACTGAAATGCATAAATTTCAACAAAAATAATTTCTCTATTGCTCCGGGCCGTTTTGTTATTATTTTTGATTCTGTATTTGTTGCTTTCGGTTTTGTTGCTTTCTGTTGATGGCTTCCATTGGCATTTCCTTTTGTCTGTGGCAATGTAACTGGAGTGCCAGCGGGGGTGTGTGTGCCCCGGCAATTGCATGCAGCTGCTGTTCGCCCATGCAAATATTTTATATGATTGAACGCATACAGAAACTAAAAAACGCTGGCCAAATGATAATAAAAAGAATTAACGCGCCATGGTCGCCAGAGCCAAAGGCAAATGAATAAACAAATGCATGTCCTCGTCTGTTTAGTTGCTCCAAATAAAATAAGTAGGAACGATTATGGTCGATAATCTCCTACTATAAATACTCGGTTCTCAGTTTCCACTTGATTTATGGATCATAGATGGGAAGTGCGCGGCATGTTTTTTATCGGAGAAGATTGTGGGCGTGGTCGGCTGATTTTCGCAACACAGATAGATATTGGCTTTACGAATGTAATATCCAAAATTAGTACCTCTAGATGTAAAATTGTGGACATCACAGAACTTTGCGGTTTGCGGGGGAGCGGGGGGATGTAGTCGATTTTTCAAATCAATTTGTGCTGAACTGGTTTCACAAAATTCTGAATATGCAATTAGTTTTTCTCCATGTATTATACTATAGTATCCAAAATCTAGGAGTTCATACAGACACGTGGACATGACATGGCTAGATCGACTTTATGGAGTCGGAAAAGCATCCTTCTCCTTGTTCCACACATTCGTATGAATACAATATACCCTCATTGTTTTTAGGAATCGCGTGTATAGTAATCATGCAAATAAAACCATACCATGTGGTCTCCTATGCGTATTGGGTGTTGCAGTGTGCACCTGTCTATTATTTCACATAATTAAAATCAAACAGAAACAATGCCGGGACTGGAAGATAGCCAAGAATTGCCGAAATTCGTCATTCTTCGCAAAACTTAGCTGGGAAAGAATCGGATTCATGCAAACGATCACATGTTGCGCGGCAATATGCGCGGGCTCGATATCTGGGAACATACAACACTCGTTCGTGTTCAGTGGCTGCCACAAAAGACCGCAAAGTGTTGCATGTGGCAAAGAGCCCGAGGTGGCGGAGGCCGCAATTTCAAATTGCATGTTTTCATATGCAAAATGCCAGCGGGTAACTAATCTGGCGGAAGCTACAAAATTAACCAGCCAGCAGGATAATATCGCTGCTTATTATTAGATCGCAACAATTGAACTAAAAATTTAATTAAAATGGTGCAAATAATTGCGCAAATCTTTTGGTGCCGGGAGTTCGCTTATCCAGTGATCTTGGTTTTGTTTCCGAAAACAATATGTAATGCATGCTTAAGCAGCTTTTAATTGCATTTTTAGACTTTGTAATATATAGTGACAATGCTTTAGGGGATTATGAAATCTATTACATCCAATGGCATCAAATTCTAAATACTTTCAGTCACGAAATGAGTTTAAGAGTAACTACTATTGCTTGAATAATTTCGAGTTATAGTTGTTACCCTTGAATCACATATCCCAAGACTGAGGAGAGACTTTTGACCGCTTTTCTGGATCCTTGAAGAGCTCTAACCTGCCCGCTAATGGATCTGAACTTGAAACCCGACAATCGCTCTTTGGAGGAGCACGCGACAGACGCATGCGTGCCTATGACTCTGCCTCCTCCTAATCGCGATCCTCCTACGATTCCATGGCACAACCCCTTCGGAATGCCTGCCAGAGGGTCGGAGGGTCTCCACTCTAATTGGAATAACTATCATCATCATTATCATCATCATCATGGCAAGCATCGCAGTGGTCGTGCACATCAAACATAATAATGAAATAGTGCAAATAATAAGCGTCGTGTTGGGCGGGACAAGGGCGGCGGTGCTGGTGCTGTTGCTGTTGCTGGATAAACACAAAATGGGACTTGGGCCAGGGCTGTCCGGCTGCGGTTTTTAGTTTTGGTTTTCGTTGTGGTTCCATTTCCATTTCCATTCGCAGTCCCAGTCCCAGTCCCAGTCCGCCTCCAAGTCTCCAAGTGCGAACAATTGCAAAAGGCACACAACAGCAGCAACGAGAGCAACTGTCGCTCGCTTATTTTCCAATTTAACTCAATAACGCGGACTGGCTTAATGGCATTTGACGCTGAAAATTTGCGATTTACCCGTGCCTCCCCCTTGGCCACTCGCAGCTGCACATTTATCATAATTCGAGGAGCTCTCAGATCTGAGATGCTGCGGATGTGGCCCGAGTGATTTATGCCATGGAAATGCTGGCCACTAAAATCTGGCATCATTATATCCATTTTCCTCCCCCAATCCTCCAAAACCCAAAAAACGTTTAGGGACCAATCCGGCCGCGCATGCCCATCCAATTGAGATTTGCCAAGTTAATAGCTATATTTTGGTATCAAGATTGATGCTGATCACTTCATTGTAAATGCATTGTTTTGGTTGCATAGTTCCCAGGCCTTGCAGGCCTAACACTTGTTAATACTTGTGAGTTATGGCAATCGGATATACATTTATTATAAGGTCCAAAAAACGTTTAGGGACCAATCCGGCCGCGCATGCCCATCCAATTGAGATTTGCCAAGTTAATAGCTATATTTTGGTATCAAGATTGATGCTGATCACTTCATTGTAAATGCATTGTTTTGGTTGCATAGTTCCCAGGCCTTGCAGGCCTAACACTTGTTAATACTTGTGCGTTATGGCAATCGGACATACATTTATTATAATGTTTAAAAATATCAAGAAATAATAAAAATGAAATAAAGTCAAAGATTAAGAACTTGTCGGCATCATACCTAAAGTAGCAAAGATTGTAAATTCCGACTCAAATCCATCTAGTTTATATTAAAGTAACCCCATGCTCCCAGAAAATGAATATTCTCAACCTACGTATACGTAATATTACGTATAAAATCTAAGCAGTGTTCTGGGGTGTTCCCTTAAATTCTATCTTCAAATTTCCGCACAATTCTTGAACGGATGAACCGTTTTAGGCACTTGCCAAGCAGAGTAGATTCTTTAGCTTGAAGAATTGCAATAGGAGAATTAAAATGGGAGAATAGAGGTACCACAACAAACGTAAGAAACGTAACCATCCGGAAAGCAAGCAGTATGCGTTGCTGTCTTGCAAGCAGTACCATGGGTAGTATTAAGCTTTTGGAATTGCACAGATCCGCCAAAGTCGACGACATTTGCAATAATAATAACAACAACAACAACAACAACAACAACAACAACAACAACAACAGCAGCAGAGCTGTCGCACTGAAAAGATTTTCTCTTGACCATTTAGACCCCGTCTTGAGGTTGCTGTTGTGCTCGTTGCTGGTCTTTCAAAGTGTCGTCCACGAAAAAGTTTTCTCTTTTTTGTTGCTGCCACCGCCGCCGTTGTTGCGCCTGATCGGGCAATCTATGTGTTTACTTTGTTTGTGCCCCATTGCCGCATTTCTTTTCAGTTGCAAATTACTTCAAGTTGTTGTTCAGTCCGCTGCCGTGGTTGTTGTTTGCTTTCAATCTGGTTTTTGTGGCTACGGCTTTTTGTTATTGTTGCCCCCGCTGTCAATAAACTGCAACAGTTCGTTGCTGCACTAAGATTGTCACTGCATCGGCATGCATAACAATACAAGATGCATATAGTACGAGTACAAAGCAATACAATTCGGAAAGGACATTTACATGGTTTTAACTCGGTTTCGGTATCGTTATAGCTTTCGGATTCGAACAGTCTATCCTGGATTCTCGGTCGCAGCAAGCACGCACAATTTCGCACAGAATTCAACTTTAAAAAAATTCTACTTATCGTAGTATATTTTTTTTTTGCAACACAAAATTTTTGTCTGGCTTGTCCGGCTTGCAGTTCTTTTGGATTTTTGATTTTCGGCCAGAGTTTGTTTGGCGATTTGTCGGGTGTACGATTCGTATAGCGTGTTCTAGTGCGCTCGCCGCGGTTGCTCAAAATAAACTGACAATTCTGCGCACTGGCACTTAAAAATAGTTTCAACTTGAGCAGCGGCTCTGGGCAGCGCAGCCGCCGAAGTGGCACGAACACGAGCGGCCGAGCACTCGGTTGCAAGTTATTCAGTTTTTCAGCTTTTTTTTATATCACGTACCTTAAGGTACATCTGGCATATTCAATTTGTGCAAATGTATGACACAGGCAGAGGGAGACATCATGGGACCTATTCAGTATATATATTTTTTGTCTTCATCAAAAGCCCTGTCAATATCTCTATATCTCCGAACTGGTTGCATAAAGAGATGTATATCTTGTTGCTTACAGTTATAAAATGTATAATTTTGCCATGTACCAAGTTTTATAAATATCGGGCAATAAGTAATGAAGATAGGGCCAACGAAAGTTTCCACCGCCTTTTGTCAGACTTATTAACTTATTTCTGCCTTGACTTAAGTCATTTGTATGCGCTGGTTTTATGCAATTTGGGGTTAAAATCTTTAAACGGAAAAACTAATTGATAATGCTTAAAGGTACATGGTATCTCGTTGTCGAGAAACTCGACAACAGCTTTGCTACGTGTTTGGTTTTTTGCATGACCAAGCGAAGACCGAGCGGGAGGCTGGGATGGTGACAGTTGCATTGGGCTGCTCTCTCTGCCACGGGTTGGGCCTAAAAAACTACGACAAAAACATACAATATTAAAAAACCAGTAGAGAAATGGCCAGAGAGAAAGAGACGATCTAGGCGAGCGACGCGCGCAGACTGCGTGCTTTATGAATGGGATTTGTGTTTGGATTTCGGTGTCACGTTTTGATCCACTTTTCAAAAAGTGAGATGCGTACGGGAAGTGCGCTGAAAGTGGCACTGGTCACTCATTCGCCTTGTGGCACTGATGTCACACATTACGATCTTGCAACAACCAAGTTGCATATTACATGGGTTTTTGACACATTTCCGGTGAATCTGCCGCTGTGAATAGACGGTTATAGAAAGGGTGAATGTACTGGGGCTTAGGAAACGTGTTTTTGCAACAAATTCAAGTCAAACGCTTCGCAGACCTAATTGCTATGGCGAAAGTAATGTGCACAAAGCAGAACCAAATGTTCTAAAAGTGGGCTATCATATAAGTTTTAAATTGGCGTTCAGAGACAAGTGCATTTAATCTAAGTCAGTCACGAAATTAGATGGTAAATTAGATGACAACACTGCGTATGCGTAATAAAGTGGTCAAGCAAAAGACATCTGGCAAAAGGCAAGCAACCGACAATTAAATGACTTATATTAAATAGGTTTTCCAGTTTTCCACAGTTGCATGCAAAGAAAATGCTCATCATTTCAGCAGCTTAAAACTTTTGTTTTTCTCTATTCAATTTTGCAGCTATTTTTGCATACACAACATCAATTAATTTATGATTATTTTTCCGTTAAATTTGCAAAGCTATTTTTGCACTCGCTTTGGCCGCCAAACCGCTGATGGTGCAACTCCCCTAAACAGCTTCGTTATGGGCTTATGTAACGAAAACAAAAAACAATAAGCAAAATACAAATATAACCGCCTGATGAGCAGAGCTGAGCCATAACGGAGCAACAAAAACGACGAGAAGCAAACAAACCATCCATCGACTTATCGACTCGGACGTGGCATTGCGTGATAACAGACTTAGCATAAATGAAAGTCGAGAAAGAAACTCTGCGGGCCATCTGAAAAACACCGTGATTACAGCTTTAACTACTCAAAAATCCGTTCAAATTGTCCCAGAATTTTGACCCCAAAAGTTGCCAAATACTTGCAGATATCCACAAATATTCGGGGTTACTTCCTCCCCGGTTTCCACACAGAGACACCTTGAACTCTATGGAGCCATAAACACTAATCGACACTTTTACATATCTAAGTCTAGTGTTTCTTTATATTTTTCCTGTATATTTATGTAGCGAGCAGATTTCTATAAGACTGTGTGCTAGTTTCCTATATACTTTTTTGTAAGAATAAACAATACATAAATATGAGACGCCAAGATTACATGAGAAGGGACATGTACCGCAGCTAACTACCTGACCCACGATATATCAACTGCTAGCAATAAATTTGACGAATTTGACGAAACTTGATGAAGCAGACAGTTGTATGCGTTGGGTCTATATATCAAATTCAAATATACCATGTACTGCAACCCTGCCTTTTGTATAAAGAATTTAAGAAAAACGTTGTTAGTCGATAAGGCTAGGATTTCAGGAAATACAGAATCAGCTTCATCTATAACAAATCGACCCACTGAACTCAAAATATTCATTAGACTTGGCTTACATACGATTTTTATACCATGTACCTTAAGTTTGTGCAAATGTATGTAACATAAAATATATATAGCCTTGATAAGCCCAATAAATATAGAAGATATGAGCAATTTAAGTTGTAGCCACCCCTTCCCACGGCAACGGCATGCTGCAACACAATCGGGTGACGTCACCCGTCTCTTCTTTGACTTCAAAGCGGTGTAGGATATCGCGTGGATGCACTGCCTCAGGCCAGATGGACGATGATTTCCTTGGATAACTTCCAGCAAAGGTAACAGTCGATTCAATAAGGCGGGGAGATGAGGGAAAAGGGGGGATCCTCTTGATCTCGATCTCCTCAGGGCTGGCATTTCTCTGACGCAGTGGATCTCCAGGTTCAGGTGAGAAGATGCAGTAGTTTCTTGGATGACTTCCAGCAAAGGTGACAGCCGATTCACCAAAGCGGGGAGAAGCTCTCGATTTCGATCTCCTTGGTCTCCAGACACAGTGTAGGATATCGCTTGGATGCACTGCCTCAGGCCTTGGATAACTTCCCGCGAATGTAACAGTCGATTTCACAAGGCGGGGATATGAGGGCAGGGGGGG
>JAJJHQ010010534.1:152664-262870 GCA_021223825.1 Drosophila ironensis
CCCCTCTAGTTTCCTCCCCCTCTAGTTTCCTCCCCCTCTAGTTTCCTCCCCCTCTAGTTTCCTCCCCCTCTAGTTTCCTCCCCCTCTAGTTTCCTCCCCCTCTAGTTTCCTCCCCCTCTAGTTTCCTCCCCCTCTAGTTTCCTCCCCCTCTAGTTTCCTCCCCCTCTAGTTTCCTCCCCCTCTAGTTTCCTCCCCCTCTAGTTTCCTCCCCCTCTAGTTTCCTCCCCCTCTAGTTTCCTCCCCCTCTAGTTTCCTCCCCCTCTAGTTTCCTCCCCCTCTAGTTTCCTCCCCCTCTAGTTTCCTCCCCCTCTAGTTTCCTCCCCCTCTAGTTTCCTCCCCCTCTAGTTTCCTCCCCCTCTAGTTTCCTCCCCCTCTAGTTTCCTCCCCCTCTAGTTTCCTCCCCCTCTAGTTTCCTCCCCCTCTAGTTTCCTCCCCCTCTAGTTTCCTCCCCCTCTAGTTTCCTCCCCCTCTAGTTTCCTCCCCCTCTAGTTTCCTCCCCCTCTAGTTTCCTCCCCCTCTAGTTTCCTCCCCCTCTAGTTTCCTCCCCCTCTAGTTTCCTCCCCCTCTAGTTTCCTCCCCCTCTAGTTTCCTCCCCCTCTAGTTTCCTCCCCCTCTAGTTTCCTCCCCCTCTAGTTTCCTCCCCCTCTAGTTTCCTCCCCCTCTAGTTTCCTCCCCCTCTAGTTTCCTCCCCCTCTAGTTTCCTCCCCCTCTAGTTTCCTCCCCCTCTAGTTTCCTCCCCCTCTAGTTTCCTCCCCCTCTAGTTTCCTCCCCCTCTAGTTTCCTCCCCCTCTAGTTTCCTCCCCCTCTAGTTTCCTCCCCCTCTAGTTTCCTCCCCCTCTAGTTTCCTCCCCCTCTAGTTTCCTCCCCCTCTAGTTTCCTCCCCCTCTAGTTTCCTCCCCCTCTAGTTTCCTCCCCCTCTAGTTTCCTCCCCCTCTAGTTTCCTCCCCCTCTAGTTTCCTTCCCCTCTAGTTTCCTCCCCCTCTAGTTTCCTTCCCCTCTAGTTTCCCCCATTAGTTCCCATCGCCAGACGTCAACCTGAGCGCCTATTTCCTGGACGGGACCGCATCTCCAGCATCCGATCCGGCCGATCTCCCCGCCGAGGAACTACTGGAAAATGGAGGATCATTGCCACCTCTGACGTCATCTCCCGCCTTTTGAACTTGGCTGTCGCCTTCACTGAATCATCCAAGAATCTGATGCACCATGTTACCTGAACCTGGAGATCTACTGCATCAAAGATATGCCAACCCCAAGGAGATCGAAATCGAGAGGACCACCCCCTTTGCCCTCATCTCCCCGCCTTATGGAATCGACTGTTACCTTCGCTGGAAGTCATCCAAGGAAATCATCGTCCACCTGGCCTGAAGCAGTGCATCCAAGCGATAAAACCAAGAAGCTCGAGAGAACCCCTCCTTGGCCTCATTTCCCCGCTTTAGGGAATAGACTGTCACCATCGCTGGAAGTCACCCAAGAAAATTCTGCATCATCTGACCTGACCAAGTGCATCTGCTAAATCGAAAAGGTTTTCACGCGGCTACTGGTGTTTGTAATTGAAACAAGGAAGAAGAGTCCCAAGGTACTAACAGGTACATATATCCAGAGTCCTTAATCCCTGGCCTTGTTTTATTCGTCTCTAATGTTTTTTCCCCCTTACAATTTTAGGTGATTCCAAAATTTTCTTCACCTCAGACTCGACTGCCACCTTCGCTGCAAGTCTGCTGCACCATCGGAACTGAGACAGTGCGTCGAGGCGATAAAGTGCCTCAAAAAAACTGAGGTCAAGGAATTGTCGTGCCACATGACCAGCCTTCAACAATGAGGAAGGCCCAGTCTATGACCAGGTAAGTCCGGAGTACTTGTTCGATTTCGCGGCTTGTGGATGAGTATGGGGAGGTGTGGATAAACATTGCTGAAGAGAAGTGCACGGCATAGACAGATAGATAATGGGCTCTACCAATGTAATTTCCGTATTTCGTACCTCTAGAGTCAAAATTGTGGACGCCACAACATTTTGCAATATTTGCGGGGGTGGTAGCCGATTTTTAAAAGAAAAGTGTATCACACAATTCGAAATAAGCAATAAGTTTTTCAGACGAACAGACGGACATGATTAGATCGACTCCGCTGTTAATGCTGATCAATAATATATATACTTTATGGGGTTGGAAAAGACTCCCTTCTCCCTGTTACGTACATTTGTATAAATTCAATATTCCCTTCTTCTTTTTAAGAACCGGGAATAAAAATAATTGATAATGAAAATAGGTATATGGTATCCAGTCGTCGAGAAATCTCGACTACAACGTTTCTACTTGTTGTATTTATTTAAGTTGAAAAAAAAATGTTTGTAAAGCCTTGGCCACTAAATGACAACTATGTATACTTAATTGTGCCAACCAATTTATAATAAATGTAATGCTTTATGCCGCTTAATGCTTTCTTGATGGAGTCTCCTTGTTTTTGGGAATGAGGCTGAATCACTTGTCCTTGCGCAGCTTCTGGCTGGAGATTTCGATGGCGTCCAGCCAGAGCTTGAAATCCTCGGGCATCTCCGGGCGATTGGCGGTCTCCGGATAGGTCTTGAGGATGTCCTGGACGTTGCAGTTGGTGATACACTGCTTGGACATAGCGACCGCCCGCACGAATCCGTCGGCCAATGTGATGAACTGCTGCTCAATGTAGATGGCCTTGTCGTCCCACCAGACCAGCTTCGTGGTTATCTTGTAGGGATGGAAGATGGGGATGGTGCGGCGATATCGCACACTGCTGGCCCCCTGGACAGCACCGCCGCCTAGGGCGCGGATCTTCTCGTAGAGCCCTGTCAGGGCGTAGTAGTGGAACCGGGCAAAGTCCAGTTCGCGCAGGTAGCGGGCATTGTTCATGTGCCGGATGAAGATGTCCACGTCCTGCGAGGTGCACAGGCCATAGATGGCGGTGGTGTCCGTCACCTTGCGCTTGCTCTGGAAGAGCCGACCCGCGAACACGGTGAACACACAGCGGATGAAGTAGTTGACATCCCAGATGATGTACAGGATCAGCAGGACGACCAGCCAAGACATTGTTGAATCGATTTCTGAAACACGGACGGGTAAAGCCGGTTATTCACAGCGAAAGTGGCACAGAAACTCGGAAGAATATGATCTACCAAACCAGTTGCTACCCCACAAATGGTTTTGTTTATTGCACTTCTCCAGATCGCCAGAAAGCAATATACAATTCGTAAATATTGTTTCAGCTCTCAATCGAGTTTGATGGAAGTTTTATGAATAGTAGTCCAAGTTGGACCATAGAAATCACACAGGTAGGTATTCGAAGCCACCAAAGTCCAGTGGTGCGGTGTCAATTGTAAGCGTTGACCCGCTGTCAACCAGATAAATAAAATACTCACATTGTCGGTCTTTTGATAGCAGATACAGAAAGACAGGCTGCGAGCGGACAGGCGGAAAGTGACACAACCGTCGGGTAGGCAAGCCCGCTGATGACTGAAGACCGGAGAATCGTAACCGAAGACCGAAGACCGAAGACTGCGGAGCTGGCGAGGGAAGAAAGCAATCGGTCGAAAGTTAGCCAACGCAATAGCGGAAGAATACGAAGAAGACGAGGCGATTGGCAGTGTTGCCCGTCTGACTCTTTTCGAGTCAAAACAAAAAGGTATTTGAGATACTCGATAATCAAATGCCATTTAAAATCTTCTATATTCTTCTATATCATTGCAATTCTGCCGCTGTTCGTTTTCGTTTTTCTAAATGCCTCAACTCAGCGATCTATTAAATTCACAAAATCTGAATATATTTATAGATATCTACAAAAAGGTATATGAAATACCCGATATTCAATTACTCTTAAAAAACTTCTATATAGTAATTCGTTGCAACTGTTTGTTTTNTATTCTTCTATATCATTGCAATTCTGCCGCTGTTTTCGTTTTTCTAAATGCCTCAACTCAGCGATCTATTAAATTCACAAAATCTGAATATATTTATAGATATCTACAAAAAGGTATATGAAATACCCGATATTCAATTACTCTTAAAAAACTTCTATATAGTAATTCGTTGCAACTGTTTGTTTTCGTTGCCTAAATTACGTTTAGAGTTTTGCAATATATTACTATTCCTTTCACCAAATTTAAATATAGTTAGAGTTATCACCTGTATCTGAAATTGACAAAAATGTATCTGTATGTTGGTCAGCACTAGCAGCGTTTTTCCTTCTCTTTCACTCGCTTACCCGACTGCTTTTAGCTTTCTTTCTTTTCTTTTGTAGTGCCGTGGGAATCCCCCTGCCTTTGGCCCCTCTGCATCTGTTCTCGCATATTATATTTGCTAATGCATATTGTTTATTCCGGTGATTTTCCCCACCTGTTCGGCGGCCCAGCGATCGATTTCGATTCCGATTGCCACTCGCAAACCAACCGCCAAGTGGTAATTAGCAAATTGACAGGTAGCCGTGGAAAATGATGGGTATTCAAAGGTGACTGCGATCGAAGAACGTCACCGGACCAGTCCCCGCTCAGTCCCCGCTGAAAGTTCAAGAAGGTCAAAACGGGAGAATCCCGTGATGAGGGATGAGGGAATCCGGCCAAAGTCGAAAGCCATGTGTATATTATAAGTAAAGAAATATTTGCAGGCATCAATCGGGTTTTCAGTGTTTACCCGGTATCTTATATTTATTGAGTAGCTTCTAGTTTTGTGTTAAAAATTGGACCCAAAGTCGGACGGTCGACCGAATTGCGAGGCATAATTTCAGGCGCTGAAACAAAGGCCCAATAAATCGCATCCGCTTGCATATTGCACACTTCTTTTTTACATCATTTTACTAAACAATTGTACATCGTAAACTTATACACTGAGGACTACCAAGGGGAGTGTTGATCTCTGGGACAATTGTACAATAGTTAAGGCCAAGGGGGCGGGTTTTGTTTTTCTGTCAGACACTTAAAGCTTACAATTTACACTACACACCATACTCAAGACAGTCGCTCACAAGCACACGCACACATATACACATTTACACTAGTCACAAAAAAAATTGGGAGATTCGCGGTGGCATCTCCGTTTCCGTTTCCTTTTGTATCCCTGTTTCCGCTTCCGCTTCCGCTTCTGCTGGCAGTCAGCATCCGCTGCGCAGATTCTTGCTGGACATGTCATTGTACTCGATCCACTTGCCCAACTCCGGCGGCATCGATGGCTTCAGCTTGGCACTGTGCCCCGCCGGATTCGGCGTCGTCTGCGTGGGCGTGGCATGGCCATTCTCCGCCAGCGAGGTGTCCAACGCCGGGTTGCTGATGCCGCCCGCCTGGCCCGACGAGGCCGAATCCGGAGGCGTTGGGGTGCGCGCGGACGTGGCCCGAAAGCCGTTGGAGGAGGTGCGGGGCAGGAGCTCCGCCATTACCGCCTCCATGGACACGTCGATCACCCGCTGCCGGCAAATGGCTATGCAGTGCACGAACTTGTCCGAGGGCCGCACAAAGCGGTGCTCCATAAACAGCGACTGATCGTCCCAGTAGATGATCTAAGACGGGGAGATAGTTATTTAATTGCCTCTTAAATTTAAGTAAAACATCCAGGTTCAAAGTATTTACGACCTGGGTCAAGTGATTGGACAACACTCACCCGCGAGACAATGTTGAAGCGGTGGAACGGTCGGATGAAGCGACGGTAGCGGATTGTGGCCGCCCCCTGGAACACCGAACCGCCCATGCCCGTAATGGTGCGGTACAAGCTGGTCCGCTCGTAGAAATCGACACGGGCGAAGTCCAGCTCCCGGAAATAGCGCGCGTTGTTCATGTGGTACAACAATGTGTCCACATCGTTGGTGAGGCACAGTCCTGCAACCACAAGCCATTAGGGATTCGATTCTAATCGGCAAAATGCCCGAAACTACGAGTAGCTTCAATTTTAGCCCTTCACGGTTCCAATAATTATGTTACTAAGCTGGGCAAACACATTGTAACCAATTGGTAATGGGAATCGGAAATTCGTTTATACAATCGGGCCGCGTGCATATTTGTTCGCCGACGGTAAATATTGTTCTCAATTGTCAGTCAACAAGTGAAATATGTGAGCCAACACTGCGGATGAGTGATGCGCTTGCAAACACTCAAGTAGTGTGTCTAATATTCCGAAATTGCTAAAAACGCTACAATGGATTAAGGCTAAAATTGAATATTTCGATGGTAGAGACTCTGATGGGAAATTAAAGCTGAAATTTAGGGAATCCATAACTCATACGCCGCGTTGGCTCTCCATAATTAGGGAGAATGCAATCTAAAGGGAAATTAAAACTGAAATTTAGGGCAATCCATCACGCTCTCATTATTTAGGGAGAATGCAATCTGAAGGGAAATTAAAACTGAAATTTAGGGCAATCCATCACTCATACGCCGCGTTGGCTCTCCATAATTAGGGAGAATGCAATGCCAAAAGTTACTCCCCTAAAGGATGAGCTGGTTCTATTTTTAGTCTGTTTTAGCCTTGTCCCCGCAAAGGACCCTGTCCTGGAGAATGGCATTGGTACCCACCGTTGACCGTGGTGGCGTCCAGGATGTGACAGCGCCTCTTGACGAAGCGCGCGAGCAGCACACAGAGGCACATGCGCAGGAAGTAGTGCAGCTCGAGGAGGCCGTAGAGCACGACGATGGCCAGAAGGACGCTCAGCGCCAGGTAGCACAGCTGCTCCATGCTCGTGGAGGCGGAGGGCGGTGGGTGGTGTTGTGTAGTTTGGTTGGTGTGGTGTGGTTGGGTGCGGGTGCTTGGTGCGGGGGCGCTGCAAGAAACGGATGAGGCAATCAAATTGTCAGTTGATTGCAATCTAATTAGAATGCGGAAGCAGGAAGCCAACCAAGTGCCCGGCCCGGGTAGGGGCCAAGGGCTGCGGGTTTCAAAGCTGTTTGGCCAGCTGGATGGGTTCTTGGCCAAGATGCCGAGATGCCGAATTGAGCCATGTTTTTCCAAAATCAGGTGATTCAATCGCCCAGGACTTCCGCACGAACGGCTGGGAAACAACACACGGACATGGTCTGGCGCGACGTGCCCGGGGCAACCCCTAATTTGTTGATTCGTCGCACAATTCATGGCCAGGACATTCGGACAACGGACCCGGGGACATCAGGCCACTTTCCCACTCGCTCTCCCTGCCATCCGCTCTCTTGTTTTCCCCAAACATCATGTTTTCCAATAAACAGGAAAAACCACTCGCACACTTGGGGCCAATTTTTGATCAAATTACCAGCACACCAGGAAAAAAAAGCACCCAAAAAATAATTTAACAAACGGGCAAGCAAAAGATGAACACGGCACAACCAAAGCGAATAATAATAATGCACCAAACAAAATAAAGGGGGGAATGTTATTAACAAAAGAGCCAAGCGACGCGCCTACCGCAGCGACAACGGCGCACTGAGACTGATTCGCTTTTTTTGGCCAAAGCTAGCCAAAACCAAATCCAAATCCAACTGCCGCACCGCCCCAGCCCCATGCGAGCACAAGCACCCAAAAGCATCGCTGCAGCCTCTGCCGGCGCCTGCGCCTGCGCGCGGAGCGAAGTCCGCCTCCGATGAGCGGCGCTCTCGGCCGCGCACACCGGTGGATGGGATGGGATGGATATCTGCTGGATGCGAGATACTCCCCGCGACCTGTGGGCCGCACGAGATGGCTAGCTAGTTGGCAGCCTGCCCGGCTGACATCCTCGCAGCTTTCGGCGCCAAAAAGCTCAGCGGCGGCTAAGGGTGGGACCTGTTGCCGCACCGCTCGGTGGGTCCCATGCCCGTCGGGGCCGCCTCGCTCGATTGGGCATCGATTGGGCGAGAATAGAGGGTACTTGCAGGAACATTGGGATATATTCCTTGCATACAAGGCAGTACGAAGGCAGTAGGTAAAAACAATACTTTCAATACCCAGAGTATGTTTCTTTACAGATTTAAAATAGATTAGAACTATTGGATATACCGGTGGGAGTAGCAATATGAAGATGAGTGCAATACCTATGGTACAATAAGTTTCCTAGAAGGCTTAAAATTTGTTGGATGCATTATGATTACTCCATTACAGTGATAAAATTCAGACTTTCAATACTGAATCTCTTTATTTCCTAAGAGATTCAAAGTCGATTGGATCCATTGGCTACAGGGTAGACCGGTAACAGCAGCAGCATTTAGATAATGACTGCATTATTCTCGCACTTGCAGATGCAAAGCTATACAATTAATGCCTCGTCACTTGAGAGATTGAAAAGGCATTAGATCGATTGGATACTCTCCTCCATGGAGGCATCGGCTAGCAAAAAATATGGGGTACACCGAAGGCAGTAATACTTCCGCAATTGCATATGCACAAGTATACCCCTTTTTAATTAATTGTATCTATCGCATACTCCTCTGCATGGGCATACAAAATACAGGGTACACAGTTAAAAAGCAAAACATAAACAATTTACACCCAAGAATTTTTGTAGAGCACTCACACTTTTTTTCGCACTATTCTGTCATTGCTTCTGGGCGTCTCGGCAAACAAAAAAGGACTTCCTGTATTGTGTATTCAGCATACGGTATGCAGTGCATCACAATGAAGTGTTGACCGTAATTATATTGTACATGTTTATTGTCCGGGAGTGGGCCAATTAAAACGATTGTGACATAAGCTCCCCACTGTTGGTTGGAGTATTTTCAAGACAATCTGGCAAGGGGTGGGAATAACATTAATTGGCCATATATTCTATATTTATTTTTCGATCTGGACGTAATTTTGCATGCACATGTTATGTCAAATTATGTCTCTCGATTTTACCATTTCGAAGATATAGCAAATTTAAAGGCGGAAAGGGGGCGTGGCAAAAGTCTGGAAATAACATTATAAGCGTCTTAGTTAAACGGACCCAATGCAAAAGGAAGTTTGTCTCTGGGTTTTATTTTGCTTAAGTTATGGTCAATTAAGTAGAGGCATATACACTTTTTTGCAAATATCTGTGGCGGAAAGGGGCGTGGTAAAAAATTGAAATAAAATCTGCCTGCATTGATAACACACTAAAAGCAAAAAGAATTACACCTCTAGCTCTCACCATCTCCGAGAACGATACATACAGACGAACATGGCTAGAACAATATTTCATTTGTACCTTACGGAACATGGTATAACAATCCTAATATTTCCATCTTAAGGTACATAGTATTCGTCTTACCAATAAGACGAAGGCATAAAACTATGCATATGTTTATAACACTCTTTGTCTGTTTTAATACCCAAGCGGCTTCAAAAATGATACTATAAAAGGGTCAGGAAAGGGGCTTAAAACTCGGCGATACCCTTCCAGCCTTGAGGGGATAAATCAGCCCCTTTGTGGACCGCTTAGACACACTGATAAATCCCACTCGAGGCGTTTCCGCCTAGCCGATGGAGCCAAAAGGGCAAACACAGTGTAAAGTGCTTAGTTTCATGTGAAATGCCTGTGCGCTTGATTGCCCCGAGACGCAAGCTCCATGGGATTCCGGATCATGACCGATTTGGGGGCTGCCGCCTCAGAGAGCCCCTGGCAAACATTAGCAGGGCACACGCTCGGCAAATACGGAAAGTTAGCAGCCGTAAAGGGAAACACAAAACTAACAGCCATTATTGCTGAAAAGGCATATGCATATAGTACTAGTATACTTGTAGCCCCCGCCGCCCCTGCATTGATTTTTGCGCTCTTTGACGGGCCTGGTAGTTGGTTTTTTTGTGTTGTCTTTTATTTTTAGCTTAAACAAATCGAAAAGTCCAAGCGCGTTAAGCTCTAAACTAGAATTTTGTTAGTTGTGTTGGCTGTTACTGCTGCGTTTTTGTTGAGTGATCGATCGGAAGTGCAAGTGTTGTTATTTACAAAGTGTTGGGGGGTGTCGCTGGTCGGGGTAAACACTCCCAGATCGTATCTTTGTATCTCTTTCGTTTTCGCTTAATTTCAAGAATCATAAACCCGGAGAGCTTCCGTTTAGGAACCCGACATTTGTTTTGTTCAATCTCCCTGCCTCCGCGCTCTTATCAATTATATATAGCGATATATGTATTGTATATAAGTGTTTCGGTTTATAGATATATAACACAAGTTAGCACAACGAACGTTCCTTCTTTCGGTTTTTTTTCTATTTTTTGTTTTTGGGGTGGGTGCGCTGGATGGCAAAGGAAAATCTGAATAAAGGCAAATACATTCAAGTTAGATTTATGTATACTTGCGTACATGTTAGCGTATGTATATGTATATATATCGTGTATGTTCTATATAGGGGGACTCTTATAACTATGCTTAGAAATCGCTATGTATATATGTACACTTGCGTTGACTTTCTCGCAACTTAAACCTAAGACTCGAAGGTAAGGACTTGTATGAAACAGAAACATTGAAAAAAAAAATGAAAAAAAATAGAAAACAGTTGGAACGCTGAACCGAGAGTAAAGCACGACTTAAAGGGGACGCCTCTTATTTTATTCTTCTCCTGCCGCTGCTCCCGCTGCGCTGCGGACCTCGCTGGCTTCGGTTTGGATGGTCCACACTGATTAATAAGGCATACAAAACACACAGATTCCGACTCCCGGTCCCCGCGCCTATCCTTTCATCGCTTTTGCAAAACTAAGCCTAATCCCGGACACAAGTCGCAGCCATTCCAATTCCAGTTCCAATTCCATATCCATATCCTTTCCTTCTTCGTCCGCATCGATCATCCTTCTTACGTTATTCAATTCAGTTCAGTATCCAATAAAACATTCCGACGAATCCCTTCTTTCCGTGGTCTTGCAGTGGCAGGGGAGCAGAGCAGAGCCGAGCAGCGCATTTAGTCCTTCAGCTGGCAGAGCGCCTCAAAGTCGCAACGCTCCACGCTGTCCGCATAGCTGTGATGGAGCGTGGTCAGCGGACAGAGGTCCTTGTCCTGCGGACAGCCCGGCAGGCGCACCACCCGCTCCTGGTGCAGCACCAGAACCTGCGGCTCCTCCCGCTCGCAACTAGTTAAATGCAAACAATTGATTAATTACGGCTGTACTTGGGGGGTGCTTGTAATTGTGTAATTGAAGCTTACTCGTAACGCAGGAAGGCCAAGTTGGTCGCGAAGGCGTCAATCTGGCTCGTGCGCCAGCGACGCTCGCTTGAGAAGTGCTTGTGCGTCAGCGGCTCCTCGTCCCGGGCCAGTCCGAGGTGGGCCAGCAGCTTGAGCAGCGTTCCCGAGTGCGTGAAGTAAAATGTGGCGTTGGACCGCAGCGGCCTTTGTGCCCCCAAAGTCGGGGAACTGAAACGAGTCATGGAAAACGTGTTTACCGATCGACATGTTTGCAAAACACTTTGGAACATTTCCCCTCTGAGTTCCGGAACAATAAGCCCAAGACGTTTGGGGCGGGGTGGCGGCGACTCACCTCAGGGCCGCAAACATGTCCGCAATTGCCGGACAGGCAATGCGATGGGTCAGCTCGTAGCCGTAGCCATCGTTCCAATAGTACTCCAGATCCTCGAAGAACTCGAGCGCCTCCAGGGCTGGCACATCCAAGAAACTGCACCACACAGACCGCGAGGTTGGGGAGGCGAAAGCGGGGGCGGCTGAAGAAGAGTAGGCATGGGTTCCGGGACGGGGGCGGTGCCAGGCCGTCTCGAAGGCACACACCGTATAAATGAGTTGGACGTCCTCCGGCTGAAGATCGGGCAGGCGCATGCTGTTCCGCACCTGCTCCACTGCTGACTGCATCTGCGGCTCCGCAAGGAACCTGCGTGCGTTGACCAAGGTTTCGGGATTCTTATCGACGTCATTTCTCCACCTTCCACAGCGCTTATAAAACTGCAACGGCAAAGGGTAAACACGCGATTAGTTCGCCACAAATTAGAGCAGTGTCGATAAACAAAACGAGAAAACATGGGCTGTGGGCCTTGGGGCTGTGGGTTGTGTGAAGGTTAGCAGGTAGTGTACTACCCCCCGCCCAACCGATGATCTGTACCTGGCGTGGGGCTGTATATGGCCACGGTGTTGTCTACGAAGCCAACCGCCAGTTGAACCTTGTAGGGGTGGAAGGAGAGGCAGGTGGGATGACCTGTTTTGGGACCTATGAAGCCCTCGTTCGTGCGCAGAACCTTCTGGACGCGGCCGTCCATCGAGTGGATGCTGATCTTGGAGGCGTTGCCGCAGGCCACAGTGTCCGCTATCTGGTGGCTAGCAATGGCGGTCACATCGCCACCGGCGTCCCACTGATGCAACAGCAGTCCCTTGTCCATAAACGCTCGTATATCCACCACACTGATCCGTCCGTCGGTGCAGCCGCAGACGAGAACCGTCTCGTTGGCCCGCAGGCTGGTGTGCAGGATGGGGGCGCTGTGCCACCGGTACATGCCTATCCGGGAGTCCTGCGGCGCACACCGCTTGTCGTACAGCCGCACGCTGCCATCGTCGCAGCCGGCGAGGATCACATCGCACCGCATGTTGGGCAAATAAGGAGCCAACACTCTGACGCTCGTATCGCCGCGATCCAGTGGAATATCGTTAAGTCGCAGCTCGCGCTCCACGTCCCACAGGCGGAGGTAGCGACACCCGCCGCCCCCAATCACCAGATGCTGGCTGCTCTGCTGCCAGGCGGTCACAATCGAGCCGCTTGCCAGGCTGGCGGCGCTCGCGTCCGAGGACGCTGCCTTGCCGATGCTGCCCCTGTAGGCCTGGAGGCGTTGGCGGAAGTTCGGCTGCTGCTGATGATTGGCCGGGGTCAGGGCGTTCCAGGCCGTCACCAGGCGCGCCTTGTCCGCCGGATCGTCCGATGCCGAGGATCCCGTCGACGAGGAGGAGGAGGCGGATGGGGCGGCGCCCGAGGACGAGGACTGCCAGACACGCACCACACCATCGTCGTGGGCCACAAGCTGCAGGGCCTCGTCCTGGGCGTTGATGAACTCCATGCTGCTGACGCGGGCGAAGACCATCGAGGGGGACACCGCATCCGCGCCGTAGGTGCGCACCGAGTTCAACTGGAAGTCGTAGACGAGCACCTTCTCCCGGTAGGCCACCGCAAACTGCGGCTCGTACGGCAACAGCTTCACAATCGAGGGCGTAAACTGTGTCTTGCGGTTCCACACGCACACGTCGTAGCCGAAGCGATCGCTCTGCTCCTGGGCATGCCAGCGCGCCTGCCGCCTCACAAAGTCGTTCCTCATGTAGCGACACCTCCGCCGCCTCAGCTCCACGGAGTTGCGGTCGACGTGGAACCGCTGGCGTCCCTCCTCTGCGGTTCCCCCGGCACTGCAGTAGCGCTCCTTGCCGGGCCGCGTGAAGTACGAAATGGCCCAGGGTATAAAGTCGGTTCGGACGATGGGCGTGAGGCTCTGGCCCGGCTCCAAGTACTGATTGCTCTCGCTGCCGCTGCTCCGCGCCGAGTGGGTGCTCTCCCGCGGTCCGCTGGGCAGTCCCAGGCCCGATCCAGGGCCAGTTCCCGGGACCCAACCGGCCCGCGGGTAGGCCGGCGGCGCGCTGTCAGTCTCGTCGTTGATGGAGCTGGTGCGAAGTTTGCGCTGGATCTGCGATACTCCGCCGGCGGCCACGCCCGAGAGGCGCAGCTTCTGGGCCCAGAGGCTGGCGCCCACCGTTGCCGTTACTCCTACGGGCGGCGATTCCCCGGCCACGCCTCCTGCAGCACCTCCGCCGCCACCGCCACCAGCGCCGCCGCCGCCAGCACCGCTCAGGTAATTCACACGCGTGTTGGGACTCGGCGGAAGGCTGACGCTGAGGCTGCTGCACTTCTCTGAGGCCGTGGCCATGGTGGCCTCCTTGGCGGCCATCACAGGGCACTCGGCGGTGTCCCGGACGTGATTGACAATCTCCTGAGCAATGGCGGCTACGCGGGGGAAGGGATCCTGGGCGAGGTTGCAGATGCCCAGCCAGAGCTTCGTGAAAATGGACTGGAAGGGTATCGTTTTGGTGCTGCTGCCGCTGCCAGCGCCGCCGGCCCCCGAACTGGGCCCCGAGCCGCTCTTCGAGCGACCTGCTGAGCTGCCGGAGGAGCTGCTGCCGCCGCCGCCAGAACCGGCGCTTGAGTTGGAGGCACCGCCGCCCATGTTCGATATGGAGCTGGAGCTGACGCCGCGACGCATCGACACGTGCCGTTCCAGGCTGTGCGTGGAGGAGACCAGGCCGAGGGGATCCCGCGCATCGCCGCACATCACAAACGAGCTGGCGGAGCCGTGGCCGTGGCCGCGCATGTGCTCCGCCTGGTAGACGGCCACGAACTGCGACTCGAAGAGCAGCACCATCCACTGGAGGGCGGCGGCCAGCTCCATGCGCACCAGCGGCGACATATCCTCCCCGACGGTCTCCAGCAGCGTGATGGCCACAATGCGATCGATGTTGTTCGCCTGCTCCTCGCTGCGATCGGTCACGGAGCTGATGAATGTGCCGAGGGCAAAGACGGCGGCCGCCCGCACCTCGGGTATCGCGTCGCGCAGCAGGACGTAGAGCTTCTCGTGCGCGAGATCGCGGGCCCCGGACCAGCGCGCCTTCTCGAAGTTCTGCCAGAGCATGCCCAGGCAGATGGCCAGCCACTGGCGGAGCAGCCAGCTGCCGTCGTTGAGCTGCTCCAGGCAAATGGAGAGCAGGGGCCCCTGCAGGGCGCTCGTCTGGCCCAGCAGGAAGTTGTGCACGATGGAGGCCAGCACGAAGGCGGACAGGGTGCGGTACTCCTTGCTGACGAAGCCGTCCTGCAGCACGGACAGGAAGTACTTGTACTCCTTGACCAGGTCCACCTGGCAGCTGGGATCGACGGCCAGGATCTTGGCCCAAATAAAGACCAGCACCGGTCGCAGTTCGCGCGTCGAGCTCTGCAACAGCTTGAGGACGTACGGGAAGATGCCGACGCCGAGGGCTAGGTTGACGGCCCAGGGGCCGAGATCGAGGAACCGGGCCAGGAGCTCCAGGGCCCGCAGACGATGCACCTGCGAGAGCAGGACCTGCAGCACTATCGGCAGCTGTTCGGGCGGGGTGCGCGACTCCGATTCGCTGTCCAGCCACACCTGAAACGCGGTCAGCTGGTGCTCGAAGAATGGCAGCTGCCGGTAGGGGGCATTGTGGTCGAGAATCTCCGGGAGCTGCTGCAGCGCCAGGTCGACCACCAGGTCCCAGGCCTTCCACATCGGGTGCCGGAAGCAGGGCGGCAGCGCTGGCAGGGAGACGGGCGTGCAGTCGTGGCTGCGCAGGATGCGCTCGGCGAGCAGAAAGTTGCGAAACAGGCTCGCCACGAGCAGGTCCTGCCGAAAGAGGCGCTGGAAGAGCTCGCGCGGCAGCGTATTCCACGCTATCGTGTCCGTAATGGCCGTGAATATCCAGTTGAGCTCGCCCATCATGGTGCGCCGATCGTTCACCTTGCCTGCAATTGTGCCCAGAGTTAGTCTACGAAACGCGGAGGCTAGTCTCTGGCGGGAGGGGGCCTACCTGGTATCTTGTCGATCAGATCGCTCTGGATGGGCGGCACCATGCCCAGCTTCTCCTGCATGGCATACCACTTGAGGGCAATGTTGATGGGCGTTGTCAGGCAGCTGGTGAAGAGGTCCGCCGGCAGCTGGGCGTTCATCGGCAGGATCTCGTTGGCCGCACAGGCGGCCAGGTGTATGCAGTTCTTGTAGCTGACCATTTGGTTCGGCAGCTGCACGGCATTCTGGCCGGTGGCGGATGGGCCGCCCGGTGCCATTTGCTGCGCCCCGGCGGCCCGCTGCTTCTGCGCGGCGGCGGCCAGCTGCTTCTCCAGATCGTGCTCGTGCTGCTCGGCGTACGGCTGGAAGGAGTTGATGATGATGCCCGCGTTGGAGCAGTCGTACACGTAGATCGAGGGCGCCGACATCCATGTGATCAGCTCGAAGATGCTCAGCGGTATGTACTGCGTGAAGGTCTTGTTGAACACCCAAATCTCGCCGTTGGCCGTCGGCTTGGGCACCCCGTGCCCGTTGTAGTGGAAGAGTATGCGCTCGCCCTTGGCGTTGCGCCGCAGGGAGGTGCAGAGCTTCTTCACATCGTCCACCGTCGGATCGTGGCACTTTTTGTAGCGGGCGCGCGGCTGCCAGCGCTCGTACTGCATCTGCAGGTTGCTACCGATCAGCTCCATCGCCTTTGGCGGCGACACCGAGCTGGGATCGATCCAGCATTCGAGCCGCGAACAGGGCTGGATCTTCACCACGTCCGGGGGATCCACGCCGATGTTCAGGCACAGCACGAGCGCCACACTGGCCGTCTTCATGCGCTCCCGAATGCGCCAAGGCTGGCGCTCGTATATCAGCGCCTCGATGCGCTCAATGTGCCTCTTGGCGAGGAAGGACAGCAGGCAGTCCTCGTCCCGCACCAGAGCCCCGTACTGTGGGGCACTTCCCTTCCTACCAACCACCTGGCTATTGCCACTCGAGGGCAGGGCCCTAAAACAGCTGAACGGGCGTCTGCTGCCGTTGCCGTTGCTGTTGCTGCTGCTGCTGCTGCTATGCGGGAGGCTCTTGCTGGGGTCTTGGACCGGATTTTGGGCGGGATTCTGGCCCGGATTAGCGTTCGTTTGGCCCTCCTCGGGGCGGGGCCCGGGGGCGCTGGCAGGGGCCGCATTGAGCATGGCGCCGTAGTGCGATTCGAGCATAATGCGGGCCCAGTTCCTGGAACTGCGGCGGTTCTGTGAAAAGCGCTGTTGCTTTTGCCTTTGCCTTTGCGTTCGCCTCTGTCTTTGCTATTGCTATTGCTTTTGCTTTTGCCTTTTTCTTTTTGCCGTTGCTTTGGCTTTGGAGACGGCGGCGCCAGGGAGCTGGCTGGGGTGCGGGGGCGGGGGGAAGCGCATTCACATTCCACGCGATTACGTCTCCGATTCCGATTGCGATTCGAACCAAAAACGAGGAAGACTCCCCCGCTGGGCCCACTCGCACATAACCCCCAAACGGGGGGGTGGGGTGGCAAACGCTCGCTCGCTCGCTCGCTCGCCCCCTTTCCCGGGATCTCCTAGGGCAATTGCAGTGACCCGGGTCGGTTGAGGGGGCAGGGTCCTTGGCTCGCCGTTCGGGCGAGAGGCAAGGAATCGAGGGGGGACGGAGAAAAGCTGGGAAAAACGATGAGGGCCAGGGGAGAAACACGCGGCCCGCTAACACTCGCGTTCGGCTCGAGGGCTCGCTGGCGGATCGCTGAGGGCGAGGGGCCGACGGGGCCCGGGGCGAGGATTCGGGTTCGAGACTGGCCTGCGATAAACGAGAAAAATACGCATTTGCGAGGTTCGCTCCCCACACACACTTCTAGTCACACTTTCTTTTAGCGGTGGCGAATCATCGATGGCCTGCCTGTGATCGGCACGAGGACAATCGATAGTCAGCCGCATCTATCGGCGGGCTCCATCGTTGGCCGTAGCCCATCGCTGGTTTGCGGTTACTTTTTGAATTTTCGCTGGTTTCCGTTGTGCCTCGTTTACTAATCCTCCAATATTCGTCTTCCTTTCTTAGTGATCTTCCAGTATTCGGTTTAATGCTTATCCATATATTTTTAAAATGGCAACCAAAGCAAGGAAATTTGAATAGGTTATATACCGAATTCGCTTTTGATGAGTCGTGCAATCCATGCAATCAACTAGTAACGCAAACATTAAATACTTCCTTTATTAATGCTTTCAAGTGCACTTCCGATATTCATTTTTAAATTGCTTTATGTGATTCCCCTACTTTAGTTTTAAATCAACGTCTACATCAGCGCCGGCCAGATTGTCTCTGAAAAGTGTTCCCAGATTTCGTCGCAACTCAGGTTTTCTTGTATTTGATTTTATTTCGCTTCAAATATACCCACATTTTCGTACTAAATACAAGTTCGTTTTTATCGTTTCACGCCAAACCATAGCATTCCCGAATGTATTTCAAACCTAAATTTGAAGGATGTATATTCTCACCTTTTACCTACCTGTTTGCTTAGGGCCGTACTACCTACAATCTAGAAACAAGCTACCTACTCACCCTTAGGATGGGGTCCTGGTGCAGGGGCGGCGGATACCGCACCGCCCGGATGCGGTGGCGGCCAAAGAGGCCGGTGGCAAAGCTCTCGGCACTCTTGAGTGTGCGCTGGGTGGCCGTGTACTTAAAGTAGTACCACGCTGGGTCGTACATGTCCGGCAGAAGCGACGGGAAGCGGTGCTGCATGCGCTCCGCCAGCTCGATCAGCTCGTCCTCGCCCTCGGCCACCAGCAGCTTCTCGTCCTGGGCGGCGTCCAGGTGGTCCCAGCTCCATCTGCGCAACTGTTCCAGCTCCTCGGCGCAGAGATTCGGCTGCTCTTGCTGTAGGATGTGATCCCTGATCTCCGCCAGGCGCTGTTGGGCCCGCAGGATGACCTTCTCGCTGGGATTGCGGGTCCCGTGCCGGATGATCGACCAGACGCGTGTGGGGCGGCATCCTTGAGAGGGAAGGTGGGAAATAGGGGAAATCAGCAGGGACCAAAGGCGGTACAGTGAGCACCGGCCAAGTTTCACAAAGCTCTTTTTACTAGTTGCTTGTCAATAAGTGTAAACGCAAACTGATTAAAATAGAAGCAATTAAGAGATCATTGGAGTTTATCTTAAAAAATGGTGTAGATCATGCGGATTTTGTTGATTTCTACTCAAATATCTAAACCTAATGCAGATCTTGTGCACACCTAATCTAATCTGCAGGTGTGCCTTCGTATTTACATAACTAACGTGTGGACTTGACATAATATAAAGATTTTTGTCCGTAGTGTAATATAAAACAGATTAACAGAATAAAATGAAAGCTATAATTAACAAATTATATTACATATATGCGGATATTGTCAATGCAGATACGGAAGACATATGCAGACCTAATCTAATCCAAAGATCCGCGCTCGTATTTACATAAACGATTTGTAGATTAATATACAAGGTTAGGTGCTCAGGTGCTTTGGCATGCTTCACTTAGCGGGTGTGCCCTGTGCGGGGGGAAAACACAAATGTATCTCAAATTCATACTAACCAGCGTAATGTGGCGGCGTTTCGTTGAAATTTGCTATCGCCCGATAGGGAGTCTTGGTGGACAGTCGTGATTCGATATCAGCCCTATCCAAACGACTGCATTCCGCTGCTACCACGCCCCCTCCGCCTCCGGCAAAGATGAGCGAGAGAAGGGACCAAAACAAAAATAGGCAAAGCATTTTTCCGAACGACGGAGGCGGAAAAACTTGTCAGTGTAGAAGATTTAGAGGGCGAGAACAAACTTAAAACATGGAAATCGGAACTGGCACGCGGATCCAAGCCGGAGGAAGGCGAACTTAAAACACGTTCAGGCTTAGAATCGGAGAAAAACAAAAACAATCTGACAGATAGGGCTGCCAAGCCATCGGCATCCGTATCGCGAGCAGTTAACCGCCATCGATAGATACTATCGCATGGACGAGATACTCTCTTCTCCAATCTAGATGCTAAGGGTTTTATTCGTAGAGCCTCAAACATGTTGTTCCCCGCAATTAATCTTGTGCAGGTTGCTTCTAGGATTCATTTCTTTTGAAAGTTTTTTAAATGCAACCCATGGAGAAATTTAGGAATTTATTCCATAGGCTTACTTTTTAATAAATGAATTAGTTCACTTTAGCTGTAACAAATCCATAAGACTTCCAACATTACGAAAATCTGCACCGGCATGCGATAGTTTTGAAAATATCGATTATTTTCAGCTGTCGAAACCAGTATTTTCCAACACGGTTTTTGTGGCAGTTTCGAAACCTAGTAATTCAAATTTGGCCCTTAAAACATAAACCCTTTTTTATTATATTTCAAGTTTGTAGTTGGTTGAACTTCTTGTAATATAAGGGTATCTATCGAAGTGCAAATAAAAGGTTCCTGAACCGCTCAACAAGTGTTCTCTTGACCCAATCGAGCTTTCCTTGGCCACAAAAGCTCTCCCATAGCCGTCTCGCTTAGCCAAATACTCAAAAATCTTGTTAGTCGCATGCCGGACGCGCGAAAGCAACAAAGCGGTTGTGAGTGGAAATCGGTTACTCGAAACAGAAAGCCACGCAAACAGTTGGGCGCGCCATTTAAATGATTATAACTCCCGTGCGATTTAACGAATTCGAATCGAGGGTTTCAGTGGTAAGCGGGTTTGCTTGAACTCACGGACCTTGCCGGTCTGGTTTGCTCCATTTGGCTGCCATATGGCGACAATCGCCCAATGTCAACCGCAGCAGCAAGAGCAACCAAGCGACGCACGTGCCACGGAAAGGTTTTGCGCCAAAACTAAGGCTCCAGGTCCAGGACCAGGTAAAGAAAACCCCGTGTCGATGTCCTGTCCTATTTTCTGTGTGTACTTATGAGAGCGGGGGGCGAAAGTAAAGGTAGGGGGGCTCCCTGTGCCAGAGGCAAAGGGGTTGAGGCAGTAATTGGGGATGGGAGCTAGCGACTTTGATTTGTGGTCGCGAAGCACGCGACGGTTATTACACCCAGCGAAATGGGGGTGTATCTGCCACATGGAACTCATCGAATTTATGCTTAATGTATAACATATTGTAAAAATGTTATATTTAAATATATAAATCAAAGCTCAATAGGGATGTATATAAAAATACCTTTACCATTCATTAAATGTAATGTTTATGTTTCTAAAACGTCATAATAATGTCCCTAAATACGATATTCAAAACATAGCATAGTTTATGCTTTTACCGCCGCATTGCTGCTTGCTTATAATTAAATTGCAGAAATATTTGGAAACACATTTTAGGGTTCTTACAAAACGTTATAGAAAATTGCAACTGCAATTTAATATCGTTCACCGGCAATCACTACGTTTCTTTGAGTGCACCCGCGCCACCTGTTGGGCGCCCATTTGGGAGCTTAAAGCGCGTGTTTGGGAACTTTCAATCTATTTTCGTGGACCCAGGATTCTACTATTCCATCCAGCCAACCGAAAATCGATCAAATTACGGTTCAGGGGATGGTTTCCAAACGGAAGTGCCGGCCGTGCTATGCGGAATTCCCATTTGAGGGGCTCGAACCGTCCAAAAAAACGATCACCGGCGCGGAATTTACTAAATATAGTGTGTATTTGTTGCTATAGAGAGGGGAGACAGGAGACAGGTCTTCCATCAATCAGCGAAATCGAAACGCAATTTCGGCGATTACCTGCCCCATCGAGTGGCCAAAAACAAGTGTCACAAAGCAATAACATGGCACGGCGATGGGGTTGGGGGATTAGATGGCAATGGTTATGGGAACAGGAACGGAGTTGGGGGATGGCACCAACCTAATCTCCCGCAGACTTATCGGCCAGGGTGGGGTTGCTTGCCCCGCTACACCTAATTAGTTTTTTTTCCTATTTTTTTTCTTTTTTTCTTGGCTTTGTTTCGGCCATTAACAATGACACCCGCCATCGTTGACGATCACGCACTGATAATGTGTGCCTGTGGGGGCGGAACGGGAGGGCTTTGGGCCAAGGGGAATCGATGTGTTACAGCGTCATGCTGGCTAGTAAACCGCACAGCACTTTGTGTGTGGAACGTGCCGAATGGCCAAAGGTAACAGGAGAACGGCAACACCTGCCAGGTAAACAGCCGAACCGGCGGAGGCATCCAAGCCATCCATCCCATCGCTTCCCATCCATCCATCCATCCATCCACCATCCGAGCAGCGTCTGTGTTTTGGTTTGTTTGGGCCAGTGCTTTGCTTTGTTTTGAGTGGGTGCCAGCCTGAAGTCGAGTGTTTGGCTTTCCTCAAAACAGACAAGCTGATATCCTACAAGAAGTGTAGGTGGCTTTGGGAAATGGCAAATGGGTCTCTAATTTTGCCACTATGGTTTGATCCGCTGATCAAAAGCAAGCAGGGATCCTTAATCTTTAAAGGATGTTTATATTTCATTTGGCATTGATTTTTGGGCGTCAGTTAAAGTTTTGCGCAAACAGCTTACCTAGTAAATTGTTAAGAATAGTTTGAAGTATCAAGACAATTAATTAATAGACCTAGTATCAGTTTTAGTTGTTTTTACTTGGGAAACACATATTTCCATAAGTCAAGGTGATATGGGACATCCAAAGTGACAGTTTACTAATGTAATGATGAAAGAAAATACCTCACTAGCAGCAAGAGGGGATTGGGATTGGCCGAAAAACTACTATTAAATGGTCAAATTTTCGTTGTATTTTGCTGAAGCTGAAACTCTAGGAAAACACCTGGAGGTCAAGGACTCCCTTTAAAGTTTTGCCTATTCCCCAATCCTGTGAAGCTCACGCATTCGGATGGGCAACCGTTGATCCATCGTCGGCCGGGAAATTTAGTAACTTGCTTATTTGGGAGGCGTGTAACCAACTTAGCATTAATTTAATATACACCTCCTGGGTGTTCTGGCCAACACTTGGCTGCCGCCTTTTCTGTGGCTGCTGCTGTTGCTGCTGCTGCTGTTGCTGTTGCTGTTGCTGGTGCTGTTTGTGTGACTGAGGCGTTGGCAGAGGCGTCGGCGGCGACTGCGACGGCGAATGCTTAAAAGCTAAGGACACGCGCTCAGAACGCTCAGTTCGCATCGAGAGGTCGCCTCGCGCGGTTTGGCGGCAGCACAAAAAAACCGATATCAAAATCGAAACTGAAACTGAATCCCAGAATTAGACAAAGCCCGCATAGTGACAGCCGAAAGTTTGAATCTAAGCGGTGAAAGTGGCCAAGAACTAAATCAAAAGCCAAGAACGGTAACAAACAATAAAACATTTAAGCCGGCTTCCACCCAAAAAGTAATGCACACTCGCCGCCAAAATTGAAAACAGAAAGTTGAACACAGCATCAAATGGTTAACCATTTTGAAGTTTTTTTGTTTGGTTCTCTGCTATATAGTTTTATGGTCCGCAGGCGGTAATACAAAAGCGAAATTAACGATGCCAATAATTTAGTTTGGCCTGTGGCGCGCAGTTCGGGTTTCTACCCAAACAAAAAACCATACTATATACACTCGTACGAGTATAACTAAATACTAGAATGTGTTTTTGGTTCTCTGACTTTTGATGGCTTGATCGCTTGATCGCTTGATTGCCTGGTATTCCGCATTTCACGTGGCCTGTGGTGGTCAGTGAGCATTCAAGCGGCGATTTGCCGGCCATCTCGTCACAGATATTTATTCATGAGTGTCACGAGATGTCGGCTGTGATTCTGCACTGGATCCAGAGCATCGGAGATGTTTGAGCCGCGATTCTGGACCCCCCATGGACCCTCCACAAAGCCGCCACCCTCGGTCACTGTTTCGTTCTTATTTATTTATTTTGTGTTTTTGTTTTTCATTTGCCGCGGTCGCTGCCTCGTTTTAGCCGCTCGTTTTAGCCGGCTTCGCAGCTGGGTTAACTAGTTTCGAGTTTTGCAAAATCTGCCGCGCATTAATACGAGCCCCGCACCACAGTGGAGAGCGTTTGCGATGAACCACCCCAAAAATCAGTTGTATCTTATCCACCAAATAGGGCTGCGATTGTGTGAAAATTATATGGAAATGGGGGGCTTAAGTTTTCAGGTGTTTAGCCCGCTTGAAAATGGCTAAAAGAAATGTGATGACTTTGTCAATATATTTATTGGTTGGAGTAAACTTGGAGTAAACTGAATTTAAAGCTCGCTATTCAAGTTAACTTTATGGTATTAAGTTCCAAATATTGTATATAAATCAAATAAAATAGAAAAAAACGATTTCTCTAGGAAGAGCTATCTTATTATTCGTTGCATTTCACAAGCCACTTCTCCAGTAATCTCCAGTAAAAGATATGATAATAGGCTATTAGAAACTCATAATAATCTAGTTTTAAGGACATATTTGGCAGATTTATCTGAACTCTCTCTTAATATGTATGGCTATTACATTGCAATAACATATATCAATGGGCTTACCCCTATTTAAAGGGGGTTAGACAAGTGACGAGATTTTCTGCTGTTTTGGCCACTGTTTGCCTTTGCATCCCCTGCTGTGTTGCCGGCTGCGATTGCGTGAAACACGTTGGCCCTGATCGCTTGCCTTAGCAGCAGCAGTATTAGCAGCAGCAGCAGCAGCATCAGCTTCGGCGGTCGCACGCAACAATCTAACCTGGCAAGAACCGAGTCGGGGGAGATGATATCAGAGCGCCACTATCTGTCAAAGTCCCCAAAGTTTCGGCTTCTGGCCTCCTCCCAATTGCGCAACAAAAGTGGCACCTCCTCCCACGGTACAGTGAGGCCCCGACAGGTGGCCAGACAAGTGACAAGCGGTTGCATTTGGGGACTCGTAGGCGATCTGGTTGCGTCCAGTGTCTGTTGGTTAGTTGGCCAGACTTCAGGTATGTGATATCAGTAGGGTTCTGCAAAGTGTGGTACAGTGGAGCCCACCTAAGTGTGCCCACTGGAAGCAGGTCTTTCTAGGTAATCACTTGCTGACCACTGGGCAGCTCAACGTTCTGCTTGAAACGATTCCTAAGCCACAAGTCGTACTTAAATTGTTAGTTATGGCACAAACAATACTTGAGTTATCAATTTTATGAGCTTGGTTGCATAAACAGAGAGATGCAAGTCGGGAAATATTAACAATGGATCAGTAAACATGATGACTCAAAAACAAGTAGAAACGCTGTAGTCGAGATTCCTCGACAACGAGATACCATGTACCTCTCTTGCCGTTGCCGTGGGAAGGGGTGGGTAAAACTTTAATTGGTCATATCTTCTATATTTATTGTCCGATCTGAACGTAATTTCGCATGCACGTGTTAGGCGATCAGCAGACTTAGCAGACTTAAAATTAAGTTTCTAGCTTTTACCATTTTGGAGATATCGATTTTTTTGCGAATACGAGGGCGGAAAGGGGCGTGGCAAAAATCTGGAAATGACATTATCTGCATAATAGTTAAACAGTTTTATTGCAAAAAGAAACAGGTCTCTAGCTCTTATTTTGTTCAAGTTATCGAAGAAAATGCAGTTTTATGCAAATTACGAAGGCGGAAAGGGGCGTGGCAAAAATTTGAAATAAACTCGACCTGCGTACACATATAACGGACCTAAAGCAAAAAGAATTACACCTCTAGCTCTTACCGTCTCCGAGAACGACGTGTTCATACATACAGACGGACAGACAGACGGACGGACAGACGGACGGACAGACGGACGGACAGACGGACAGACGGACATGGCTAGATCGACTCGGCTGTTGATGCTGATCAAGAATATATATACTTTATAGGGTCGGAAACGCTTCCTTCTCCATGTTACATACTTTGCACAAACTTAATATACCATTTGTACCTTAAGGTACATGGTATAATTACGAAATCAAATGTCACATAAACTCTAACTTAATATCTTTACGCTCAAACAAAAACATTTTATGGCAAAAGGTTCCTAAATAAATTGACTCCAACATGATTTCAGAAAAATAACAAATTTGGGTCTGCTTAAGCATTTTTAAACTTTCAACAGGAACATTTCTAAGTACATGTAACAAAATGAAACTCGAAACATTGCCGATGGTACGAATATTATTAAAACTTCTCTGGCTGAATTGTTGTGGCCATGTTAGTTGTTTTTGAATTCCAATGGGCAGCTGCAGAAAGTAACACTGTGGGGATGTTTGTGACAGGCCAGGAAATTGAGTTTACATAGTGCTTGTATGATATCTATGCCATATATCACTTCCTCCGATGTGTTACCTACGTATCTCTGACTCACTTTGGGCCCGGAGTGGCTTGCTTTGGCTTTTGCAGTGCCAGTGCCGCTGATGTCGCAGTCGCAGTCGCCATCGGAATCGGAATCGGATTTGGAAGCGTTGCCGCCGCTGTCGCTTTAATTGCTGCAGCCCGCTATCCTCGATCCGCGATCCACCCGTCCAGTCGGGTGACCATCTGACCCTCGGATACAAGCGGCAGAGGCAACTCGGCCATCGGCATCGCAACATGTCACAGCAAAATGAGGTCGCACCGGGAACTTTAGCTGGGAGCGGAAGTGGCACAGGAACGGAAACGGCAACGGCAACGGGAGCGGCAACGGGAGCGGCCATGGCGCCTCCGGGAGGAGCCCATCTGGAGAAGCCAATGAACAACGGGTATCTGCAGGCGAATACCCCGCTGGAGGAGCTGAGCGCCACTGTGGTGTCTCCTCTGCTGGGCCAGCAGCAGGCACTGCAACCACAGCAGCAGCCACAGCAGCCGAACAAAATGCCCACGGTGGTGTTCCTCGCACCCGACGGCAGTAGCGGTGTCGGCGTGGGCAGTGCCCTGCAAAGGAATGCGGGCGCCCTGGCCGGGAATCCAGCGTCGAGGAGCGGCACCAGCAGCGACTGGCTACTGAAGGAGTCGCAGCAGCGGCGTCGCCTGCTCGTCCTGGCCATCGCCTTCACCGTCCTGGGGGCGGCCATCGGAGCCCTGGCCATATATTTTGCCAGCGTCCATCAGCGTTGTCAGCTCTACCATCGATCTCTGGAGCCGGGTGAGTGTTCTTTGGACTCGAGGGAGTCTCAGGCCAATTTCTGCACCCCATCTTTCAACTACAACTCCATTGGTTGCACTAATTTATGGTTCAACAGGATTTACGAGTGCCTATAAAGTATTTATGTGTTGTTAAAAATATCTCCTCTTAAACTTTAAGATTAAAGTATAGACAAGTTAGTAGATAGTTTATAATTTCTTTGCCAAAACTCTCCAACTTCTTCTATTCCTCTACAACCAACCTAAATCCAATTAAATCGTTGGGAAATGTATTCCATTTGTTGCACAAATCTAGGTATAATTTTATAGGTTAATTGAGATTTAAATGGCACTCACTCTTTAAGTTTTCGAGTATGTTTTGTAAAGGAAGATTTCCTCAAGAACTAAAGAAATTCGTATCCTCCAGATAATTTATTATTTTTGTGCCATTCTTCTCCAACTATCCCAATACGAGTTCTGTTAATGTATTATTATTGCATCAATTTTCAACTCAAAAATCCCTGCGTTTCGTTTACCCTTAACCATAAAAAAAAATGAGAAAATTGCTAATTCCTTTTCGATATCACTTTACCGAAGTAGCTGCAGGATATACCCCCGGCTGAGTGTTTTTGTGCAAACATTACTGATATTTTGCAATTACAAAGTACACATTTTCGAAATTACGAGTGTTGTCTTTTAGCCAATCTACAGGCATCCTGTGCTCCTGCATTTCTGGGCTCCTGGCCTCCTGTGACTCGGGGTCCTTTGCAGGACTCGGGGCTGCGCAGTGATTCGCTCCGCTGGGTAGCCAGTTGGCATGCTAAGTGAATTTGGCGCCTGCTCCGCCGTCCTGGCCGTTCAGGCGATGGCCCGAAACAAATGGAGCAAAAACTCAATTTCCTCGACTGCCTCGAAAATGGGGCCGACAACGAGCAACAGGCTGAAACAGGAGCCGCTTGGGTAGTGGTTCACCGTTCTGGGTGCCGGGTGTTGTAATCTCCGCTCCCCCAGCTCCTGCTCCTGCTCCTGCTCCTGCTCCTCCTCCTTCTCCTCCATCTCCATTTCCACCTCCATGTCCTTCGGTTAACTAAATGCCACCCGGCAGCTGCCTGTTTGAAATTCAATTACAGAATATGTCAAACAACAGGCAGGAACACAGCTCGGCAGCAGCAGCGGCAGCGGCAGCAGCAACAGCAGAAGGAGCAACAATGGGCGGGCACTCGCTTCCTGGCAGCCTTTTTGTGGTCCGTCACTTGTTCGCACATTCCCAATCGCCCGGCCACCCTGCCCCGCCGAGCGGGTATCGATGCCACAGTGGGGCACGGCGAAGCCGGCCAAGTGTTTGCATTCCCGAGACGCAAATGGCTGACATTTACGTGAGATTCTGCTGCAAATGTGCAACCGTTCAGGGGCAACCGTTCAGCAGAGCTCCTGAATGGCCAAGTGATTTCCACTCTAATTAAATGTTATGCAAACACCACGCTTAAAGTCGGCTTGATATTCCAGGAATTACTCCTAAAGGTTGGAGTCTTTTTGGGTTGATTGGGTTAGGTGAATAAAGAAAAGCAGCTTCAATTTGATTTTAAACCTCCCAAATGTCCATTCCAGGAATGTCCAGGAATATTAATATAAACTACATCATTGAGGTTTGAAATCAGAATATATTAATGTGTTAGATTCCATAAAATCGATGAGTTTTCAATCTGCAAGTCACTGCCTATCCATTTCAAGTGGGATAGACTGTACTTTTTAGAGGAAATCAGCCACAAGGATATCCTTGCCCACTGTGCGCTCATTCTGCTGTTATCTGCTGTTATCTGTGGATCCTGGGGCGGGCATGGGTTGCTCTAAAGCCCCCAATCTGGCCCACAAGCTGCTTTTGCATTCGGGGGGGGGGAGGCGTCCATGGAATAATGCGATTCAAAGCGACTGAAATATTCAGGAGCTCGATGTCTGCCGGGGCATAATTTACATCTTCAGGTGCCCGCTCGATTTCGCTTTCGTTTTTGCAACACAAAAAACCAACCGAGCAACAAAAACGAATGAAAAAAAAAAAGACAACAACCGGGGGAGCAACAAGCAGCAACAACAACAACAACAACAAAAAGTAATCAATCGGCATTGCCCGGGATGTCTATGAATTTTTTAACGGCCGTTCCAATCGATCGCGTCGCATTTGCGGCGGCTCCTCCTTGATTTTCGTCCTGCGGCATCCTTATCGTGTCAGTTAGCCTAATTGAATATCTGGCCGTGTTTATATTTGCCGATATAAAACGTGTTTTTAATGTTTTTGCGCCAAAAAATTCATTCATCGCCGCCGCAGGCAAGCGGATGTCCCGAGGAGCAGGACTCTCCCCACAAAAAAAAGAAAATATATATATGTATAGGTATATATTCCCACTCGTTTATATAAAGAGGCACCATCAAAGCCTATTTTCAACGTGAGGCGCCGTTCTTGCCTTTCCTTTTTTTTATAACAATTTATAAATATCTCATTGCTGGCATCTCCATAAATACCCAATGCCATCATCATTATCGTCCCGAGGCCCTTATCATCATCGTTGTGGGGCCAGAACTTGCGGTAGGCCCGGCCTTGACTATGATTTTTCCCCCAACTTCACGGTTCACTTTCCCCCATCGATTTTCCTTTTTTTTCCCCCCTTGGTCAAGCTTTAAGTGGAGTACTGAATTCCATTTAATATTCATATTTTCACTAACAATTTTCGGGGAATTACTTCAGCTTTAAAGCCCCGACGATTACCCAAGTCAAACAAATTCGAATTACCGCAGAATATTGGATGACTTAATCTACGAATCAGCTGCGTTTTGATGTTGTCTATGTGGGGGCCGAATCATTATTTATTTATTGGGTTTCTCGTAAACCTTTAATGGGCGAAGGCATGCCCGTCTTGGCCGGAATATCGTTATTGATTGATTCCCTGAATCGTGCAATCGGAACGGCTCTGCTCGCCGTCCGGTTTCGTTTTAATTCCATGGCATAATGAAATTCCCCCGCTAAAACATAATTGCCCTGTCCGCTTGGACGGGGGGCCCTGGGCTGGTCCTGAGCTGGACATTCAACCCAACCGACCGGCACATGCCACATGCCACATGCCACACTTGCCCGGACAGCACTTGCCGCTGGCCACTTGCCACTTGCCACTTGGCGCTCGTGGTCCACTTAAACCTATTAACGCCATGGCAAATGTTATTAGCCGGCCACTGGCCACTGGCCACTGGCCAGCGGACACCGGTCACTGGATGGTCGGGTGGCTGAATCGCTTTAATTAATAACTAAAGCCGCCATCCGCCATCTCCCACCGATACATCGCCGTTTTATTGACAGCCCCGGCAAGGACAACATGCAACATGTGTCCCGGGCGGTGGGCGAGCTTAACGTTTCGTTCGTTATTCGTTATTCGTTATTTTAATTTAATAAAGGCCTGTCTTGGGGCCAGGGTGGCGACCCGTCTCCCTTTGCATTTAATGAAAAATTCAAATTCAATTTGGCTGAGTGGTGACCGTCTTGTGTCTACGAATCGTTGCCACATTGCTCATACGCCCCGTGTGTCGCATATCAATCGCACTCGCACTCGCACTCGCATTCGCTTTTCCAACTCTCCCCAACATCTGCACTGAAAATCTGACAAATCGAATCTCTAATTGCAGGCAGCAACGGTGAGAGATCCAACTCGTGGTGGGCCCAGGACCAGGAACCTGCCCAGGAGGGAATTTGCATGACGCAGGAGTGCGTGCGAACAGGTGAGCTGTCCTCGCTGATCCAATTGGCGCTAGGACTCGAAATTGAGTTTCGGTTGTTGGTTTCCGATTTCGACATGTCCCGGCCTGCCGCAGGGCATGTGGCTTGCATGCAGGGGAAATTTGCCAGCCAAAAATGCCAAACCAATAAGCCAATAACCAAAATGGGTACAGTCGAGAGCCGGTGAAGGGGACTTCCGATACATACTCGTATTGGCCAGGTCTTTTCCAAATCACTCACATCAAATTCTTTAGGGGAAACCATCTAATCCTGGGAACTTTATTGTCTTTTTATGTTTATTATAAAGTGTTAAAGAAATAGCACGAATTAATTGTGCAAATTATTTCCACCCAGAGATGCTCAATCAAACTGAAAAAGATCATGAACCTATTCTGGGCATGGCAAACAATTCCTGAGTTCTCGCTTTTGCTCGTTCTGATTGGGGAAGCTCGACTGTATCCGGGAATTGGGCCACCTATCGAGGTTAGACGGTGGCTTGGGGGACTCCCCGTCCTTTGAGCAGCCATCTAATATGTGTGGTTTATTTGAGTTGTAAATTATTTATCAGCTATTAAGATGGGTTAAGTGCTCGCAAAACAGGCATTTCTCCGGCCGGGGGCTGCGACGGGGTTGGACAATGGGGACCGGGACATCTGCTGCCGCCCAGGACGGGCGGACATGTCCGCTCCCAATGCACTAGCATACATGTCATCCAGAGCCGCAAGCTCGGCAACACCTCCAATTCCAAGCAGGCGGGGCACCGGCTCGGGCTCGAGCTTGGGTTTCTGGGCGGAAATTGCTCTGGTGATTGACTGACTTGACTTGACTTGACTTGACTTGGCACTGGCATGCCAGGCGATGGATACACCTGTCCAGGTGCAGGCGAATTCCCTGAAATATACATGGCATACAATTACCAAATGATGCAATCATTCGGCTCGAGTGCTCCACTTAGCTTGGCACACTTTCTGGACTGCATGAATATTAATCGTAAGTGCTAACCCAGATACCTTGCGGTCTATCGGCACTCATTTTTATGTTAATTATTCATTGCTTTTCGTTTTAAGTTTAGGGCAGAGCCTGCAATTGCAATCCCAATGCCAATCCCAATCCCAATCCCAATCACAATCCCAATCCCGGTTCCGAGTTCCAAGAAACTCGTTTCTTTTGACGTTCCCGCTTCCCAGACCAGACGCGTAAAGTGAAAATTAATGAGTTTCCTTCGAGGCCACTGCCTGCTAATGAATTTCCCAGTTGCCGGTGAGTGTTGCGCAGATAATGGAGACTCGCAGCGCCTGATTTATGGATTGGCAACGCATCCGAAGGGCAACAGTGCAGGCCTAGACCGTAACTTTTGCTGACCGAAACTTTGGCGGCCTGCGCGAGTGCATCAGGCGGGCTCCGTCGGACGGAGGGGATTATCGCTTATCGCCAAAGTTTTGAGACCGATGATTTGTGGACCAACTTTGGGGGCGACTATCGCCGCGGGCCGGGCGGGGTCGGGGCGGGGATCGCCATGAATTACGACCCCAAAAGGGGGTGGACTTTAATTGCGGACCAGGTGGCGGACTTCCCAGGATGGCGACTGATTTACAGGCTAATAACAGAGCGGAACCGCAATCAATCCAAAGCCAGCCATTTGACGCCAAATTGCAATCCACAGCCGCCTCCCTGCTATCGGCCATGGACCTGACGGCGGATCCGTGCGAGGACTTCTTCCAGTACGCCTGCGGAACGTGGAACAAGATGCATCCCATACCCGAGGACCGCAGCTCCATCAGCACCTTTGAGGTGGGCACATCCCCCACTGGTTGGGCACTGCTGTGGGTCTTGATGCTTGCGAATCCCTTTTGTCCTCCTTGCAGGTCCTCTCCGACCAGCAGCAGGTGATCCTGCGCAGCGTCCTCGAGGAGCCCGTCGACGAGCGCGACAACCAGGCCACCATCAAGGCCAAGACCTTCTACCAAAGCTGCATGGACATTCGTAAGTGCAATGCCAAAATTCTGATCAAATCGAGTATGCCCCAAGTTATATATTTAAAGAAATATTTGACTAATTCCCAGCCAAATCAACTTGAATTAAAAAATGTTGAATTTCTCAAATCTCAAAAGTATTTTGTTCAATTAATTCACATTTCTTCAAATTATTGACAAATTTATGAAATATTTGATGAGGAAATGATCAACCCAAGTGAAATATTTGATAATGTTTCCAGTTTCTTAGGCAAAGATATAAGGAAAAAATCCTAATAAATTCCAGACAAAAGGATCTGCCATTTTGATTTAATATAGCAAAGATAAAGACACAACACTTGGTATCAAAATAAAATGTTTTTAAGAGAAAAGACAGCCAAACTATAGAATTTATGTCGCTTAAAGGAGTTTTCTTTGGTTTGTTTTACTGGGATTTTCCCATTATGGCCAACAGTTATCACTGTTTAAAATATAATATACCTATTATTAAATATGAATTGTTTAAAAAACAAAGCAAAATATATTGGCAAAAGCTACCCGAAATAGGCTTGGAAACACACCAAAAAGCTGGTTTTGGCATCTGATCTCTTTGCCTTAATTATGTTATATCTTTGCCTCAATGATATCTTTGCCTTTGCATTCCCTACCCCAAACAGCCCAGATCCGCAAGATCGGCTCCGGGCGGCTGAAGGAGGTGCTGAAGTCGCTCGGCGGGTGGCCCGTGATCGAGAGGAACTGGCGCCCACCGGCGAACCTCTCCGTGGAGCGGCTGATGGGCCAACTGAGGCTGGAGTACAGCGAGGCGGTGATGATCGAGCTGTACGTGGGGGCAGACGACAAGAACAGCTCGGTGAACATCCTGCAGATGGACCAGCTACAGTACGCCCTGCCCTCGCGGGACTACTACCTGAAGGAGAGCAGCGCCGGCGACCGGCGGGCCTACCATCGCTACATGACCCAGGTGTCCCTGCTGCTGGGCGCCGATCCGGCCACCGCCGCCGCCGAGCTGGAGCGGGTGGTGCTCTTTGAGACGCAGCTGGTGAATGTGTCGCTGGCGGAGGCGGACAGGCACGACACCAGCACCGTGTACCGGAAGCTGTCGCTGCCGGAGCTGCAGAAGCTGGTGCCGGAGCTGCGGTGGTCGGAGTACCTGCAGACGGCCCTGGGACCGGACATACCCCTGCAGGCGGACGAGCCGCTGGTCACCTACGGCCTGCAGTACCTCACCGAAATGGGCAAGATTGTGGCCCGCACCGAGCGCCGTGTGGTGCACAATTACATGCTGTGGCGCCTGGTCATGTCCATGATGGCGCACATGATCGACGAGTACCAGCGGGAGCGGGTGGAGTTCCGCAAGATCCTCATGGGCATACAGTCGGAGAGGACGCGATGGTCGCAGTGCGTCGAGTGGACCAACAAGAAGCTGGGCGTGGCCGTGGGCGCCCTCTTTATCCGGGACAACTTCAACCAGGAGAGCAAGGAGGTGGCCCTCGAGATGATCCACACCATCCGGGCGGCGTTCAACGAGCTGCTCACCGAGAACCACTGGATGGACGATGAGACGCGGGCGGTGGCCAAGGAGAAGGCGGACTCCATGAACGAGCGCATCGGCTACCCGGAGCTCCTCACCAATGCCACCGAGCTGGAGCAGGAGTACGTGAATGTGAGTAGTGCCGTTGGGGCCCATATCAAGATTCCTTGTCCCACTTTTTGACGAATCAATAGGGATTTGTTTTGCAAGTTGGAAGTTAAATTTAGGTTTATTTCCTCAAAGGTTATTTCCTCAATATTTAATAGAGATTAAATGACAAACTTTTGGAGTACCTGAATGTCAAGATATCAAGATTTTTATCAATTTTTGACACCCTAATTAGGTTTCAATATCAAGATTATTTCTCAAATATTTAATGGAGATTTAATGGTAAACGTTTGAAGTACGTGAATGTCAAGATATCAAGATTCATTACACATTATAGAGATTAGTTAATGCAAGTTAAGGTTTCCATAGTAATGTTGGGGATTTTATAAATATTTATAGGAGATTTAGTGATACAATGGTTCAGAAGGGATTCAGAAAATAATTTAAAGCTTTGATGCTTTGGAGATGAAGTGTTCTAGAAATTATCCCATTTCAGGGTCCCATTCAAGGCTTTGGCAATAACAGAGCTTTTTCTGTACGGAATTCTTTGAAATTCTATAAAAAACTCGAGGAAATTGAATTTTAAATGAGCGGGATTATGATTCAGAAGAGATTCAGAAGGTTTTAATGCTTTGGAGGAGAAATTGTTTCCATTTCTGGGACCCAGCAAAGGCTCCGACAATGACACGGCTTTTTCTGTACCGGAATTCTTTGAAATTCTATGAAAAACTTGAGGAAATTGAATTTTAAATGTGTTTCTTTAGCTCGTACTTACTTGTATTGCTTTTTGTCGGTCTCGAACTTAACCGGAGCGTCAAGATACCTTAGCGTTCATAATAAAATAATGTTGAAATGATTGGTGGTATCCCGCGGAGGATGATTAGGTTCTTAATGATCAAATTGCCTCTATCTAGTGGTAACTTGAATATGCGAAACATATTTATTCAAATCTCCTAAATCCAACTCACTCTCCATGACCAGCTGACGGTTGTGACGGACAACTTCATCGACAACGTGCTGAGCATTCTCAAGTGGGAGTCCGAGAAGGTGCTCCACCTGCTGCGCCAGCCGGTGGACAAGGACAAGTGGACCACCGAGCCGGCGGTGGTGAATGCCTTCTACAATCCGAACAAGAACGACATAGGTGCGTGTCCCAAGCCCCCACCATTCTTTGACCCACTGTAATCTCCCATTTTCGGTGCAGTATTCCCCGCGGGCATCCTGCAGCCGCTCTTCTACAGTCAGCACTTCCCCAAGTCGCTGAACTACGGCGGAATAGGGGTGGTCATCGGGCACGAGATCACCCACGGGTTCGACGACAAGGGCCGGCAGTTCGACAAGGAGGGCAACATGATGCAGTGGTGGAACAACGCCACCATCGAGGCGTTCCGCGAGCGAACGCAGTGCGTCATCGATCAGTATTCGCGCTACAAGATCAACGAGGTGGACATGTACATGGACGGGCGCATGACGCAGGGCGAGAACATAGCCGACAACGGCGGCCTCAAGCAGGCCTTCAGGGTGAGTCCTCCCAGGATATGCCAGGATATTGTAGGTATTGTAACTAATTTGCATGCTTTCTGACAGGCCTACAAGAAGTGGGAGGCCCTGCACGGCAGGGAGCAGCTGCTGCCGGGCCTGAACATGACCCACGACCAGCTCTTCTTTCTCAACTACGCCCAGATCTGGTGCGGATCGATGCGGCCGGAGGACGCTCTGACCAAGATCCGTTCCGCGGTCCACTCGCCGGGCTTTGTGCGCGTCCTGGGGCCCCTTTCGAACTCGCGTGACTTTGCCCACGCGTACAGCTGCCCGACGGGCAGTACCATGAACCCGGCGGAGAAGTGCAGCGTCTGGTAGTGCTCGCTTGGCAGTTGACCATTTTTTTTATATATTTATATCGCATACTATATATGCCGCATATATATACATGTGTATGTATTTGTATAGTACATAAACAGACCTACATATCCACAATACGAGTTCGAACAACAGGGCTCTGCTCTGCTCTGATCGAACAGGGATTTTTTGTGTGTAGTTTTGCTGTTTTTTTTTTTTTTTTNTTTTTTTTTTTGTTATAGCGCAGTATTGCATGCGCAATTTATACTTGGCTATTAACGTATAGATTCATAGAGTGTACGATATCCAAGTAGCCGACGATCTACGATCCCGCACCCACAATCCACGAACCGCACCCCGAGTATCCGCCAATCCCACAAGGCTCCCCGTCCCACCAAAAAACGCGAAAAAGGCATTATATTCGTGAATAAAGAACATGTACGGAACAAATGTTGGCATACTTTTTTGGGTCTCCGGTTATGCGAAGATCCTATTAAAATTTAAGTTTAAGAGATCCAAAGTATCAATTCCAGTCGTCGGAAGATTACATTTTAATTTACTTTCATTGTTTTTCAGGAATTAGAAGGGAAATTAGTTGTATTATTAATCCAAACTGTGCGAATTCCCTCAAGATACATAATCTGGTATATTTCAATGGGTATCTGCTCTAAGTTAATGTAAAATACAAGAAAGAACGATTATAGTCGAGTGTCTCAACTATAAATACACCCCTATAAAAACAATTTTGCGAAAATTGGGCCGTTTTTGCCGAGTTATGAGCCCGGAAAATTGCGAAAAAAGGTAAACATTGCTGTCTGCTCACGCAGGGTTGGAAAACACCATTTTCGCAAATTTGGGTTCAAATATCTCGTCCAATACCACTCCGATCCTGGAATGCTGTTTCTCTAAGGATTTGTGAAAAGATTGTCTATCAATCAGCATTCCAACTTTCTCGATTCCCGCCAAATATAGAAAAATTTAAATTTGGCGCGCATCTGAAATTTTTCGACACCGTTTGAGAGTCATTGAAGCGTATTTGGTTTCAAACCATACAGTTTTGCGGCAGCTGTTCTCTTTAAAAGTTTTACAGCACTAGTGTGTTTGATTTTTACGTTTGCCAACACAGGACATTCGCGTATTTTTCAAATTTTTTGAAAACATAATTATCGCAACTTTCTATGCAAATATCTCGGGCAATACGGCTCCGATGCGGGAATGCCGTACCTCCAGGGATTCGTGGAAAGATTCTCTATTGATCGGCATCCCAACTTTCCCGATTCCCGCCAAAAAAATTTTCCCCAAAATCTGTAAAAATCGTGATGTTACCCCTTGCCAATTTTGCGAAAATCGGGTCGGATTTAGGGTTGCCAGGTTTTGATGCCATACGATGGTCCTCGATGAGTAGATTTCGGGAAGGTATGGCATTCCGACATCCGGGCCTTTTTGGCCGAGCTGTGAGCCCGCAAAGTTGCGAAAAGAAGTAAACATTGCTGTCTGCTCACGCAGGGTTGGAAAACACCATTTTCGCATCTTTGGATACAAATATCTCGTCCAATACCGCTCCGATCCTGGAATGCTGTCTCTCCAAGGATTTTTGGAAATATTGTCTATCGATCGGCATTCCAACTTTCTCGATTCCCGCCAAATATAGAAAAATTTAAATTTGGCGCGCATCTGAAATTTTCCGATACCGTTTGAGAGCCATTGAAGCTTATTTGGTTTCAAACCATACAGTTTGGGAGCAGCTGCTCTCCTTAAACGTTTTACAGCACTAATGTGCTTGGTTTTTAAGTTTTTTAATTTTAAAATTTTTGGAAAACCTAATTATCGCAACTTTCTATGCAAATATCTCGGCCAATACGGCTCCGATGGGGGAATGCCGTACCTCCAGGGATTCGTGGAAAGATTCTCTATTGATCGGCATCCCAACTTTCCCGATTTCCGCCAAAAAAATTTTCCCCAAAATCTGTAAAAATCGTGATGTTACCCCTTGCCAATTTTGCGAAAATCGGGTCGGATTTAGGGTTGCCAGGTTTTGATGCCAAACGATGGTCCTCGATGAGTAGATTTCGGGAAGGTATGGCATTCCGCCATCCGGGCCTTTTTGGCCGAGCTGTGAGCCCGGAAAGTTGCGAAAAAAGGTAAACATTCCGTTAAAATTGTGGATATCACAGATTTTCGCGGTTTGCGGGGCTGCGGATTTTTAAAATAAACTTGTGCTGAACTGAACTCTAAATAATAAACGCTGAAAAACTCCCCTTTTTGTTGGCAGCGGAGTGGAAACATAGACTTTTTTCTTTTCAAATTCTCTTTAATTTATAATGCTCGTTTTTGGGTTTGTTTCGCTGCTGACTTTACATAGTTTGTGTTCTCAGTATATATGTACGTACGTATCTCTAGTGGAACCGATCGAACCATTCAAATAATTCGCAAAGGACACGCAACGAAATGATTACAACACTTGGTTATGGCTATTTTTCTAATAGAGAGAGTTGCTCGTTCTCGATTTGTACAGCAGAGGATAGTGCTTGAGTTAGTTACTTTTCTTGTGGTTTTTACACAATATATTTTCATTATCCATTTCTTAAGCTTTATCGCAATTTCACATCTAATTGTATTTTATTTTGTTTTTCAAAGAATTTGTGGCTTATTAAGTTTTCGTCAGTTGTTCCTGCATGGAGCTAAAAGCAAATCTCTTTACATTTGCAATTCGTTTGCCGTTATGGCTATAATTTGTATTTAAATTTAACTCACTTTCTATAATTTTGTAGTTGGCTGTATTTTTTTTTTTTGTGTGTGTGTTTTCGCATACTTTTTGCTGTTTTGCTGTTTTGTTTTTTGATTTCGTTTCTTTAAATAACATATATTTCGCAGTTTACCTAATTATTAATCAACAAGAAGAAACGTTTTTTTTATAGTGGCCTTACTTTTCGCATGGAAATTAAAACTCAACGCATTCAACTAAAACCATAAGGGAATATAGTTTTTCGTCTGGCTTACTTCAAGCGGCTACATTAAAAAATTACAAAAAAAAATGTTCAAAACTACTAGCGCATTAACCTAGAAACTTCATGCTTTTTCCATTAACTATCGCTTTGTATTTATACTCTCTTGCTATTTGCAGTATCTTTGGTTTACCCAATTAGTTCGACTTAAGTATGCTTTAAGGTGTTTCTCGTTATTTTCTTTTTTTGTTTTTGTTTCTTTCCTGCCTCGTAAATAGTTTTCAGAGTTGCATTTCGATCCACTCAGGGCTGCATAACGATCCTCTCCCGCCTGGATTGCGTAACGGTAACGTTGCGTCATGTCTGTTTTTGTTTTTGTGTGTGCACGGGACAGAGAGAGAGAGAGAGAGACAGGCATAGTGCGAAAGAGTGGGACAGAGACAGGGGGAGACAGTGGAGTATCCGATACAAGTTTTGTATATATATTTATAAATGTATAATATATATGTGTATATATATATATTCGTAGAGAAAGGCACAGATGAAATTATCGTATAATTAAATTTTTGTTGCTTCTGCATCTTCGTTCGCTCCTACACAATATTCGCTTTGCTTTCGCACAAATCTTTTGCTAAGTTTGATTTTAAAGTTTATCTAAACTGGAGAGCTCCTTTTGTTTGTTGTTCCGTTTTTGTTTTTACAGTGTGTACAAAGAGTGTAAAATTGGTTTTTCAATTGTCATCTTGAAAAATTAGCTTAGATCATGTTGAAAAAATTGACAGTGTTCGAGTAAGTGTTTCGCCTCCGGCACTCCGCTGGTTCTAGTCCTGCCTTCTAGTCCTGCCTTCCTAGCTGGCTCCTTTCGAGGGCCCCGAAATATCCTGATACTCTATTGTAATTCGTTGATAGTTCCATATATACACTATATATATAGTCATTAAACATTAACCATTAAATTTCTACTAATTTTCTCGCTTGCTATCTCGTTAATTATAAATGCTACATCTTAAAGTTCATCTTGTAGTGGTTGCCGGTTAGGTTGAGAGTTATCTATTTGTATATTCTTTTATTTTTACAAAAAAAAAAAACATCACGCATTCCATATTTGCGTTGGCCTTGGCACTGTTTTGTCTCCTTGGTGACTGTACTTTTTCCCTCTTTTTTTGGGGGGGAGAGGGGATCTGGAAGCCTTTTGAGGATTAAGAGGGACATGGAGCTGGGGCTGCGAGCAAAGATTGTCTACCATTTTTTGGGGGAGGGCGGGGGGCTGTGTGGGAGGGGGCGTGTTGTGTGTGTTAAGTACCTAAGTAAATTCGTTTGCACAAGTTGTTACTCCCCTTTTCCGTATCCTTTTCCCAGTTCCAAGGCGCCAACAGCGCAATTTCCTTACTTTTCGGATCTTAAGAGCTACGATTTTCTATTGCTTCCTCGCATTAATTATATATGGTATAGCATACGAGTATATTCTTATGCCGTATCGCTTGCGGGGATCGGGTTATGTGTTATGTAATCCATTGCCTAAGCTAAGTAAAACACACTCAATTATAATGCATACATACAGGCCTTCTATGTACAGACAGCGGTCGGGTCGTGTTTCAGTGACTCGTATAAATGTTTAAACTTTAAGAGCTAATCACAGAGTTGATGATTCTTTGTTCACAAATTTCCATCGTAGGCGTGTGTATGCAGTGTCCCTACAAGTATCATGTGTATATAACCCTTTTATATATATATATTTAGTGTCTCGGTATATAACGTTTGTATATAGTCCGGCGATCGTCACTACTTGAAACGGAAAACACTCTAATCAACTTGAAACTTTTGGCTATTTACTTGTAGTTTGCCACCCGCGCTACAGTTCGCTCTGTTTTTTGTTAGTTTCTTGTTATAGTTATGAAAACCGTAGGATTGCACTAAAACAGTTTACAATTCAGCTGAGTAGCCTTCATCTTTTTCGAATTACATACATTTCGGTTTTGCGGTTTGCGGTTTTGCGGTTTTGCGGTTTTGCGGCCTTGCAACTAAGATTAATTTACCATTTTGCTATCGATTAATCAATATTTTAGCTCTGTTTCGCTTGCTGCTAAGCTTGGGTTTTGTGTTTAGAAAATTCCTAAAGTAAAGTTTGTTTTGTTTTGTATTTCCCAGACCGGACCGGGCCTGCACCGAAGAAAAACCACCATAGGGTGCAAGTCCGGCGGTGGAATCTGAGTGTGGTGTCTATGTCTGTGATGTAATCTAATCCATGGAGGACTGCGGCGACTTGACCAGCAAGAGCTCCTTGTAGTCACTGTCCCTGTCCTCCGGCTCGTTGTCCTGCTGCTCCCGCTGATCCATGCGCCGCCGCTCGCTGATGATGCGCAGGATGTCCGCGGAGTCGGACTTGCTCAGCCCGGGGATCTCCGCCGGCTCGCCGGGCACCTCCAAAGTGGCGGAGACAGAGACCGCCTCGGGGGCCACAGTGGCAACTGTACCCTGGCTCTGTGCTTTTGGTGGAGCAGGCACTCCTGCGGACGTGGGCAGCAGTAGCGAGTTCTCGTCCATGTCGGCGTCCTCGTCCAGGGCCTGCTGCTTGAAGAGCTGCTTGGTGCTGCCGCTGCGACTGCGCGGCGGCATGGAACGGGGCACGGAGAGCAGCAGGCTGCTCCTTAGGCAACCCTGATCCACCGACTGGGACCAACCGAAGGGTCGTCGCTGGGCGGGTGTGGGCGTGGGCGTGGGCGTGGGCGGGGACAGGGGCGGGGGCGGTGGGCTCAACGGCGGTACCATAGCACTAACCACCGCCAGCGTGTCAAGGGATGCGTCCAGATGGTGTCCGACATCGGCACTACGCACGCTCCGGATGTCGCCCTCGGTGGACTCGAGGCTCTCGAAGATGGTGCCCCTGCGGTAGTCGAGGGCATCCCCGCCCCACGGCAGCGAGTCGCAGCTGGTGCGCTTGGCCTCCAGGTTGCGTCGTCGGATGGCCTGCTCGTCCAGCGAGCGCTCCTTGGACAGCACGCCGCGCTTGCGGAAGCCGGCGGCCGCGGAGGCGCGACGCCCGCGGCGGCGACTCTCCAGAGGCGGCAGCGGGAGGCCGGCCCCATCGCCAGTTAGACCACCACAGCCAGGTCCGCCTCCCGCAGCCGTCGCTGTGCCGCCGAAGGGCTCGCCCAGCCGGGCGCCGAGCGCCTGAGGCGTCAGCGTGCCGCCCATCTCGGCCAGACTCAGGCCGAGCACGGTTTGTGGCTGATTGAAGTACTGAACGGTTTGGCGGCGTGCCCCGGCCCCCAGGGCAGCGCCCCCCGAGCTGCCCGATCCCGTCGCCTGATTCAGATTGGTGGCCGCCGAGCTGGTGAGGCTCGTGTTGCCCGGCGCCACGGGCGGGAACTTCTTGTCCAGGGAGGGGGTGCTGTAGATGAAGTTCTTGGGCAGGGACTTGACCTTGGCCAGGGGGCGCGGGGGCGGGGCCGCCTTGGATTGCGCCTCCGCCAGCTGCTGGCACAGCTTCTGCTCCTGGGCGAACTCCTGCTCGCGCACCAGCTCGCGCTCAAGCTCCACCTCCATGTCGAGCTCGTCCTCCATTTGCTTGTGGCTCTCCTCGAGGTGTTTCATCAGTACAGCCACGACGACGTTCACTAACACGAATTGCGCCATTAGCACGAATATCACAAAGAATATGGGAGCAATAACTGAGCTGACGCAGCAATTGCGCACGCAATCGGCCGCGTCATCGCAATTATCCCTCAGCGTGTCCTTCATGATGCCGTTCCAATTGTCGCCAGTCGCTACGCGAAACAATGTGAGGAAAGCCATGCCAAAGTTGGCGAAGTGCGCGTGCTCGCCGAGCCCCTGGCAGGGTATCTCGTCGGAGCACTCGAGCCGCCCGAACAGCTCCACGCCCAGCGCCGCAAAGATGAAGAACAGCAGGAAGAACAGCAGTCCCAGGTTGCCCACCTGGGGTAGGGCCTGCATCACGGTGTCCAACAGTGCCCGTATACCCTTTGCCATTTTCAGCAGCTTTAGCACCCGGGCTATGCGGAGGACCCGCATCACGCGAATGATGGTCGGGTTGATGGGTATAAACTTCGTTTCCAGCTCCTCCAGCACAATGCCGACGATGGAGAGGAGGACAATGCCGACGTCCAGTTGGTTCCAGCGATCCTTGAGATACAAACGCCAGCCCAGGGCCACCAGTTTCATGTTGGCCTCCAGTATGAAGACGGCCGTGAAGAAGTAGTTGAAGATCTTCAGGGCATACTTGAGGGCCGAGTGCATGCGGTAATACTCCATGGCCATGGTGACCACATTCAGGCCGATGACAGCGGCAATGGCCAGGTCAAAGTACTTCGAGGTGACCACATTGTGGACGAACATCCGGGTGGGTGAGTAGTTTGTATAGTAGGGCGGTTCGTGCATCCGCCTGCGCTTCTTCTCCATTTGCAGGGCCCGCTTGGCCGCCCGCCGGATCTTCTCTTCCTTCTCCTGCTCCTCGCGACATCGATGGAAGTTCTCCACCACGACGCCCACGAACATGTTGAGCACAAAGAAGCCCACCAGCAGGATAAAGGCAATAAAGTAGAGCAACCGCCACTCATTGTAGTTGACAATCGGCTGTTGATCCACGCCCACGGCGTCCAGGCCTGTATACATGATGTTCACCCAACCGTCACGGGAGCTCAGCACGAACAAGGACATGAGGGCCTTGCCGAGATCATCGAAATTGTACTTCCTGTTCGTCCAGACATTGCCCGGAATGCGACGGCATTCGTCCGCATTGCGCACGCCCTTGATGTTCTCGCCCTCGCAGTAGTAGAAGGTGCCCTTGAAGAGCTGCACGCCCAGGATGCCGAAGATGATGAAGAAGGTGCAGCAGATCAGCACGATGTTGCCGATGGGACGCAGGGACGATAAGAGCGTTTGCACGACTAGTTTCAGACCCGGGGCGCGGTTGATCACGCGCAGTGGCCGCAAGGATCGGAGTAGTCGAAACACCTGCAAGGACACGACGTCGTGGACGGGGGCCGGGGTCGGGGTGGTGGTCGGGGTAGGGATTGAAAAGAAAGAAAAGGACGAAAGTACGGTTGATGAGTTGGTTCGTGGTTGGTGCATCGGCTAGCGTGGCGCACAAGCAGGGCACGGCATCGGGTGCACTGCTTGCCCACCGTTCGGTTGGCAGAGCTTTAAACGGTTAAAAGCACACTCATTTCAGCGATGGCGCTTGGCTCAGAGCGATGAAGATGGCACCGGAAGCCTGCTTTCCGCCATTTTGCGCGGATGGCGTTTAAATTCAAACTCAAAATGGAGTTTATAGTGTACATACCTTTGTAAAAAATGCTAACACTCAAATCAATCTGGTGTAATTTTATTTAAAATTAAAAAAAAAATATTTCATAGCAAGAAAAATAATGAAAGCTTAGCGCAAAGTACACATACAAATTCAAATTAAATTCAAATTTGTGTAAGAAAATTTGAATAAAAATAAGAAAAACACCAAGCAGTCATTTTATGCGCTCCAATTTCACATATAAAGTTAAAAATTTTTTCATAAAACTGCGATATAAAAACAACATTGACAAAACTAGTACCTAATCGCCGCTTTATGCACGCAAATTCAAAAGCGAAGTTAAATTTTATAATTTTAAATTCACAAGGCCCGAAAAACGGTTTATTTTGGCGGGAAAACAGACTTCCGGTGATTGCAATCTTAAAATGACTAGTAAAACGGTATAATTACATTTAAGACTAAAATAAAAACAAATAAAATCAATACACACCCCACTTGAAAATGTGGGAATACCAAGAAAGTTGGGTAATTAGAAGGTATAGTGAATATTCTGGTATTTTCACACTTAGCAAGTGGGAACGGCTATAGTCGAGTCTATCGACTTTAAATACACGGTTCTCAGGGTGAAAAGCACATTTTTCGCTTGTATATGAATATTTTAAATTCAATTTAAAATCTTTATGGGCACAATTGAAGGAAAGACTTTTTTCATAAATCTTTTGTAATCTTTGAGATCTGGTTTGTTTTACGGACGAACGGACACGGCCACTCGTATATAGATGTAGATCAAAAATACATATACTCTTAATGCTTATTCCCCTAGAACCGGATGTAAATTTGGGCCAAAAACGGGGCCACCAACAGCAAAACATCAACATTTTTGGATCAACTTAACCAAGCTAAATGGTGGTGTGACATCGGAAAAAAAGATAATGGATTAATGGGTATGGGTTATGTAAGCATGAAATGGAACAGCACAAATGTTTGCACAAATTTCTTGCTACATTCCATGGAAGGGAAGGAACAATAGGGCTATGACACTAACGGAGAGGATTCTAGTGATATTAAGCATATAAATGGCCCTGAATTTTGTGTACCCATCGACTTTTAAAAGCCCCAATTAGTTATTTATTTGTTAGTTTTCCAGTGTCATATCCCCAAAGGCAGTGTTTGATAGGAAAAACGGAAACAAATAACTATTTACAAGTTTAAAACGCAATGAAAGCGAGTCAACAAATTACTTGGATTTTTGTTTTTTTTTTTTGATTTTTTGGATTTTTGTTTTAGTTTTTTTTTTGGATAGTTATTGGCCTGGAAGTTTTTGGGAGAGTGGGGGTCTACGAATAATTAACACTTAGTGAATGCAAATTGGGTTTTTTGTTGCTGATTAACGCATAGGGGATCAGAAATTTACCTGAAGTTTTAACAGATATATATTTAAGATATATAATTATGTTTTTGCACACAAGACTTGGACTTGGACCCGATATTTTTTGACACATTCGATGTGCGGTGAAAGTTTAAAAACCAAAATTGAAAATTTCTCAGAAAGTGTTTTAAGAGTTCTCGTGTGCTTGTGTGTGTGTGTGTGGGTGTGTGGGTGTGTGGGTGAGTGTGCGGGTGTGTGTGTGTGTGTGTGCGAAAGAAAAAAGAGAACATTGATAGATAGAGACAGATATATAGATGGCCAATCAGCAGACGGAGAGAGAGAGAGAGAGAGTGAGAGAAAGCGAGGGTGTTTCGGGGCATTTTAGCATCGGATTTGGCTTTGGATTAGCGATAGCTTTTGTGTCTGATCCGCACAGCATTTTGTTAGCAGGGTTCTGGATCGTGGCAAGTAGTTTCTTGGCTATTTTTTTTTTAGCAGAAGTACATGTTGTTCTGGCTGAGATGGTCTGCAGTGGCATTCGCTTGCTTGCTTGCTTGCTGGCTTTGCTTGGTTGCATGTTGCATGTTGCATGTCGACTACTGCTGCTGGGCGGATGGCAAAGTGTCCGGGGCTGCGCGAGCCCGTACTTACCCTTAAAATCCCAAATATCCTCGGGCTCGATTCGCTAATCAGGGACATTAACAAATCAATTATGGAAATGGTAACCAAAGATCCGTCCATGATATTCCAGCCGGAGGTGAAGTAGGCATCGGGCCCATAAAACATGCCCGTGGCCACAACCTGCACAATCAGGAAGAGAAGCCTTTAGGAACTTGAAGTTACGGGTATAGTTGGTGGCACGCACCTTGATGAACATTTCGACGGTAAAGACGACGGTGAACACGTAATTGGCTGTTGACAGGAACAATCTTTCGGTGCTGCTTGGAGGGATGTTTGGTCTTTCCATGGCCAGGGTGATGCAGTTGAGCGCGATGAAGAGCAGGACCACGTTGTCGAACCACTTCTGGTTGACAAACCACGTGCAGATCTGCCGGAACCTGCGGAATACCTCAAGGGACTCAGTCGCTGAGCAAATAAGCGGAAGCCAACTCGCAGACAAAGTTTAAATTAAATTTTCCACTCGAAGAGGAAAACGAGCCGGAGATCCACGCAACGGAAATCAGCAAAGTCTCGGAAAAAATCGCAAACAACTTTGATTGATTTGTTTGACTTGATTTGACTGCAACACTGATTGATAAACCTCGCCAGTTGGAGTTGGTTTTTTGCAGCTTAGCTGCCTATAAAAAATCTGATGTTGCAAGTTGGCTGGAGCACTGAATGATACTTGTATAAATAGATTTATCACTCTACATTTTAGAGTCTATTAGATTACATTGAAGGAATTTGGGAAAGAAAACCCTATTGATTGTTAACCTAATTTTTTTTGAAATACTTTGTAGTATTTATATCAACAATGAATCTTAGAAACTTCTGCCCTGATTACTGGGTATTTACTGCTACTCCTATCATTAAGTTCTTCTGTTTTACCCTGATTACCGGGTATTTATTGCTAATCTTGACCTATTCACTATACTTAAAGTCCTTATGAGGTGGAGTAATCACCCGAGTAGCCAGTACCCACCTGTTCTCCTCCGGGAAGATGTAGAGCGAGTAGTCCTCGCGCTCGATGGTAAAGTGCTTTGGCGTGAGCTGCTCGATGAGCACCTTCAGCTTGGAGACCCGCTCGCCGCCGGGCACCGTGGAATGTGACTGCATCGCCAAGTGCTGCTGCTGCTCCTTGGAGAGGCGGTGGCCGCCGAGAGAGCCGGCCCTGGCCCCGCCGCCCGGCACCTGCGTGGCCGAGGAGAAGGAGTCATGCCGCTGCTGCTGGAGCAGCTGTTGCTGATGGAGCTGCTGCAGCTGCTGCAGCTCCTTCTCCTCGAGCCGCTTCTTCAGGTTGTAGTGGCTGATGGAGTTCTTGCGCTTGTCCCGCGCCTCCATGTACTGCTGCAGCATGTTGTCCGGCTCGTTTAGGTTGCCGTACGACTTGTGCCACTTGTCCAGGTCCATCTTGGAGTTCGTGTACGACAACGACTTCCTGTTCGCCTCCAGGTTGTGCAGGTTCAGGTGGGAGGTCTTGCTGAACGCCAGCTCAATGGAGCTCATCCTCCGCTGCCCGGTTCCAGGGCGCAGTCGCGTCGGCGCCTGGTTCAGGTTCAGGTTCTGGTACACCTGCGAGTTGAAGATGCAGGCCGAGGCCCGTCGGCTCCCGGCCCCCAGGGTAACCGGTCCGCTGCCAATGCTCAGTGTGTTGGAGAGCCGGCGTATGGAGTTCTGCGGGCTCAGCCGGTTCGTCTCCTTGGAGGTGCCGGCTCCCGTCCCGCCGGAGGAACCTCCTCCGCTGCCTCCTCCGCTGCCTCCTGCCGAACCAATGGCACTCCTGTCGTTGTTGTTCAGCTGCTGGTCATCCTCCTCCTCTGGGCCCGCCGTCGGCAGGTCATCCAGGTTTTGGGGGGAGCTGGGAGGCGCCTGGGAACGGCGGCGCTTGGGGCTGCTGCGCCGGAAGCGCTGCTTGCATCCGCCCTGCGGGGGCGGGGCCAGCGGCAGCCGCTCGCTTGAGGAGCTGCCGCTTGTGGAGGCGCCTCCGGCATTGCTGCCGCCCATGCCTCCGTTGCTGCCGGAGCCCAGACTCACGTCATTGAGGCTTTGGGCCTCCGCCTGGGCAGAGGAGATGGTGGGCACGAAAATCGGGGTGGCCGCTGCCGCTGCCGTCGAGACAGAGCACTTGGAGATGTCGTCGATGATCAGACTGTGCGTGCTGCCCGAACTGCAGGCTGGACTTCCGGCTGCACCCACGCCGACGCCCGCTCCCATGCCTCCTCCCATGCCCCCCACCATGGCCCCTCCCATGGCCCCTCCCATACCCACGCCCACCCCCACGCTCACGCCCACGCCCACGCCCAGTTGGCTAGCGTTGAGGATGTTCAGAGGCTTGTGGGCCAGGACCGGCGACGGTGGGATGAGATCAATGGAGGGAATACCCTCGTCCAGGCTGCGCTGTCCCCCGGTAAAGATGTTCGGCGGCCTCAGCAGCGAGGGGGAGGGCGAGCTGGGCGGCTGTGGAGGAAGTGATTAGACTCACTTGGCTGGAACTTGGCTGGGGAAAGGACAAACACTCACTTCCATGTCGCCCCACTGGCGGAAGCTCATGCCCGGCTCCAGGGTGGTGCTGGGCGAGTCCTGCGGCGTGGCCGCCGTCGTTGTGATGATGGGCGGATCGCGGACAAGCCGGATCTTGGAGAGGCGCGGCGCCTCGCTGCGCCGCTCCTTGATGGAGTATGTCTGTGCGGGGCAAGTGCAAGTGGTGCGGCAAGTAGTGTCAGGCGGTGTCTGCGTGTTTAGTCCCTAACTGTTCTGTTTGCCACTTACCTTTCTGAGGCCGCTGCGCGACGTCTCCAGCGCTCCGAGCTTGCCACCGCCCGCCTCCCGGCTTTCCCGATCCCGATCCCGATCGCGATCCCGATCCCGATCTCGGTCCTTGTCCCGCTCACTGGCGGTCAGGGCTACGGTGGCGGATGGGACGGCGGGCAGCTCGTTGATCTGGTAGTCGTGGCTGGGCTGCAGCAGGCGCTGGCGGTTCTTGGCATCGTTGATCAGCTCGGCGGAGTCCTGCAGCTGGGATTCAACTCGGATCAGTCACACACCACCCGCTCGCACACACAAAACAAAACAGACAGGCACACAGGTGGCTCTCACATCATGCAGCATGCAGCCACTCGCAAGCATACTAAGTACCTGTGGCACATCCTGGCATCCCGGCCCCAATCGAATAGCCCCCGCCCAAAGGTGGCACTTACCTTGCGCACATCCTCCGCGGAGCGCCAGCGGTTGCGCACCTCGTAGTAACTGTCGTTGGTGGTCGAGGAGTCCGCCTCGCTGCGCGACTCGTCGTACATACCATCGCTGTAGTTCTCGGCCAGCGTCTCCTCCCGGAGCTTCTTGACCAACTCGCGCTGTTCGCGCTCGCGACGTTCATTTCGCTGAGGGAATCAAAATTTCAAAATTAGACTTTCTTGTCAACCGGGCCGCGGGTTCCTATTCTGGGGGGTCGCGGGGTTCGGAGGCTCGCCATCTGGCTCCGGCACCGGCTCTGCACGGACCTCTTCCGGTCGCAGGCGGATGGGTCAATTAGTGGATCAGTGGGTCACTGGATCGGAGGGTCGGGGAGAGGCTACGCGACTCATGCGATGCTTTAAACCAGAAATCAAGTCCTTAATTGTTAAAGTTTCTACCAAGGTCCATGAATATAATCTGCATAACCCTAATTTAAGCTCACTGCTTTACGATTTTTAATGAATGAAATATACGAAATATTACAAACATATAGAAAATATGCAACCCATATTAATTTCTTATAGAAGCTTGTTTTGTATAGATCCCAAAGAGGTAAAATAACTTAATAAAATCTCATATTTGGATACAAAACTACCTTAAGTGCCTCAAAATCAGGCCTCAAAATCAGGCGGGGACTATTTAATTAGCCCAGAAACCTTTGTTTTACTTAGATTTAGTATAGCGCGAAGCCTATCTAAGAAGATTATTCTAAATAAGGAATTCCCTGATATTAAATCAAGTTCTCAAACACTTAAGTTTCAAGCAGCGATGCGCACTCAAGGCCCCCAAGTGATCTGTCACTTTGTGAGAAGTTCTTCAATTGCAATAAAATATACTACTATTAATATTGGACCGAATTAAAGTAAAATATATATTTAAAGATCACTTCAATGATCTCTGAACCTGGCTTAAAGCATGCCATGTGTATAGTTTTCACTTTGAGCGTTTACTTTAGATTTTATCATCATTCGGTGGGGATGGTCGAATGGTTTTTGGAAAAAAGAATGTGAAACTGGAACGTGGACGGGGACGGGGACGGGGACGGGGACGGGGACGGGGACGGGGGTGGTGTTGGCAAAACTCTACCTCTGAACTGAATCCCTCAACCAAAATGGCCACCAATAAATTAAACAGCACATAATTGCCGAATGTCATTAGGGCCACAAAGTACAATGCGGCCCAATGACTTGTCTTTTCCATTCCGTTGAACAGCACGACGTTCCAATCCTCTTGCGTCAGAATCTAAAAACATTTTGTTGGTTTGTTGTTTTTTTTTTTTTTTTGGTTGTTGTTGGTTGGTGATTATTGTTGTAGTTGTTGTTGTAGTAGTTGTAGTAGTTGTTGTTGTTGGCAAATATTTGTTGAGTTGTAGGTTGTTGATGTTGATGTTGTTGAGTTGTTGAATCGGTGGCAGTTGCAGTGGCGGGCGGCAAACATGGTGCAGATATAACATTACGTACGCATGGGATATATATATGTATATATATATATATATGCATATACACATATGATATATATGTTGAAAAAAGCGAAAGAAAAAGAACAAAATACGAATAAACAAATTTTGAAGTACTTATCGTTGCGGTGGGTGGCAAAAGAAAACAGAAAGTTAGGAAGAGCAATACGAAGTTATATAGTAAGTATATATTTACGAAATACGAGTGAAAAACGAATCTCAAAAATGTTAAATTTTCAGACAAAAGACAGACGGAGCGAGAGCGAGAGCAAGAGAGACAGATATATAGTGATAGAAAGTGATAGAAACACAGAGAGAGAGAGAGAGAGAGAGAGAAAGAGATAGAGAGCGCGGGCAAAACGGCAAAAAATTGTGATCTTTTAGTTGCTTGCAGATACAAGATACATTTGAGGCAGAACGTCCTGCAGGATCGTCGCACCCAAGTGCACCCTTGCTTCGTTGGTAGCATAAAGTGTGTGAATAACACCAGCGTTTGGGGGGTCATTTCGGGGTTTCGCAGCGAAACAGTGATCGGTGAAAGTCAGGCGCATACACAAATTAAGCATGGAACGTAAAAGATCTCTTTCTGGTTAAGTTTAATCGGTGCCTGACCTTCGATTCTTGCTTTGGTTTCAGGTCAAGCCCTGCAGACCGTTTTGTGACATTAAAAACAATAAACATGGCAAGCAACGAGCTCTCAACTAAGTCCAGGGGGTTCCCACTGCTTTGCACTGCGATCCGAGGGAAACTCGCATCGTAACGCACTGGGAGCGCCCTGGACAATCGGGTCAATTCCGGTGGATGGAAGAGTTTGTTGGGGCGGCAGCTCAAAATATTATTAACGCCAAACAGCCAGTTGATCTGCTGCTCAAAACAGATTTTCAAACAATAATTCGTGGTGTGGCATACGAAACGAACGGAAGGCGTAACTAAACGATAACCCAAAACCAGATATAGTAACTAAGACAAAAACACACTAAAAGCAAAGCCAAAAGCAAAGCTAAATCAATGAGCAAAAGGCAAAAAGGCGCAAAAAACGCTTGCATAGGAATTGGTAAAAAATGTTAACGCTTATATTGTTTTTTACTTTTTCTCCATTTTGTTTTGCTTTGTACACAAAGTGCCAATGGGTTGGTTCTAAATCGAATGTTTTGTTTTTCATTTTGCTATACAATATGAATGCGGTTTATATAAAGGGCAAATTAAATTTTTCTTTGGTTTTGTTTATGTTTTTTTCTAAACTCATGTGGCTGTACATTTGCATTGCGCATAAGCAACTTTAAGGTTATATGTACGAGTATAAGTAACGCTTTTATATAGCTTGCTTAGCAACAGATTATCAAATGTTCAAATGTTTCGAAATATAAACAGAGACAAAGATCGGATGGAAAGAGATATAGAGGGAAAAGCAGCAGCAGCAGCAGCAGCAGCAGCGGCAGCAGCAGCGCAAATTTAAGAAATCAAAATGTTTGCTTCGTTTTTTCAACAAGCGAACGAGCTACAAACAAACAAACAAACAAACCAACGAACAAACAAAAACTTTAACCAAATATATACAGCTTGGTGTTATTTTATGTTTCGGGGGTGAATAGTATTCATTTGGTTTTTATTTTCATTTTTTAGTTGGCAAAACGCCGGAAGCCCAAAGCCGTAGGTGAGGATCCCAAATGCATGCAACACTTTTTTTCAAGCATCAGCGATGAAGGGTTGCCTTGGCTTATGTTGTATGTGTGACTGTGACTGTGACCGGAAATGAAGCGAGTGGATAGAAAAACAGACGGAAAGAAATATATAGAGAGAGAGAGAGAAATATAGAGGGGAATTTGTAAAGAGGATAATGGAACAGATGAGTAGAAAGCCTGATGTGGTACAGTTGTCACAAAACACTTCGATAACAGAGGTGTCAATTCAACGGCAATCGATGGCATTTAAAACAATTTTGTTTTGATTTTTGTCCGATATATTGAAAATTTTTAACTCAATTGGAGCCATTTGCACTTTATCGATGGCCTGACATCTCCGATGATAGATGATGGCAGAGCAATGGTTAATTTGTGAGGAAGATACAAAAAATGTCATTTGAAAAAGCACATCGACAACAAGAGTTGGCTGATTTATTCACAATATTTACAGGCAAAGATCAGTGTGTCTTCTGATCCTCTTGCAAGCACTTGATCTTGTGGGCCTACCCAATTTAATGGGGTGTATGTGGCGGGTGTATGCGCAAAGCAAAGCAGTTGTGGGTCGGTGGGTGGTGTGTGGATAATACTACGACTACGTTTGCTGGCATCAAAACCAAAACGAAGTAGAAACTCAAGTCGGAAAGAAAGCTGATCCAAGTGGGAACTCAAAACACAAGAGATACAACCAACTGGGGCGTATGTAAAGATAGAGGCTAGGGGATAACGAAAACCGAACCAAACCAAACAAATAGGTCAATTAGAGCAGAAACTAGGAACTGGGAAATTTTGTGGCTATACGAAAGGAGTTGTTAAACAGTACTTTGTCTTAAGTAATCACAAGAATTTCAGACTGATTTTGATATAGGTTTTGTTGTGGCTGTTGTTCACAGGGCTTGGGAGGTGGTTGGAGTTGGGCTTTCTAGGGTATCTAGAGTTTTGGGGGATCAAATTGGAGGGGATCTTGGGGGAACGGAAACTGGGGCAGGGACTGGGGCGGGGTGGGATAGTTTATTGCTGTAGTATTGTTCTTACTTGGAATACTGTGACTGTGGCCCACAAAATGTTGTTGAAGTGTTTGCGATCGCACTCGCATTGCGGATGCCGGCTGATTATTTCGGGACACGTGCACTCGCGTTCGAGTCCGGATTCGTCCAAAAATTTACAAAACTTACCGCCAAACAGATACATGCCGAGTATGCTGCAGGTTTATATATATGTTTTATATATACCGTATACATATGTATTTATTTATAGAGTCATAGATGTGTGTCTGTTATCATAGTTCAATAATGGCTATATATATATAAACTGGTTCATAGATATAGAGAGAGAGCTGGGTTCATATATATATATATATATAGTATGTATATATCTTTATATATTTCATATGTATATAGTTGCGATTCTTATATATTTAAGGATAAAAACAAGTAGTAGGTTCAGCTAGTGGTCCCTGTACAAACATATCAAACACGAGGATCGGGTGTTTTGTTCGGGGTTATAGTACTTCTGCAGGCCTCGATTCTTCTGCTCTGGTTCTGGTGGTCTGTCTTATGTACAGAAAAGGTGCTTTCTGGGTATCTCTGATCGGGTCTCTGACTTCAAGGCTTGCATTCGTAATTATTTACAGTTGTACAGGCACAAAGGTACCGCCTACGCGTGGGTGCAGTGCAAAGAGTTTGCTTGGGGTTTGATTCTCGGTTTGCTTTTGCTTTTGGGTCCTCGGAATATAGATTTCAGATTTTGGAACACTGAGCTGACCGAAAATTCTACGTCTGAAAATGTGGCACTAGTTTCTTGTTTGTTGCAAGGCTATGCATGTCTATGATGTATGTGTGCCTGAGGATTCAGATTGGGGCTTAGTTTACATTGGGATTGGTTGGTTTTTTGGTTTTTGGTTTTTGATTTTTGGTTTTGATTTGGTTATGCTCATGTTGTGTGTCTGTGTGCGAGACAGAGGGAGAGACAGAGACAGAGAGAGAGAGTTCTCTTTTCAGAGGAGTGTTTTCTTTTTTTGGTGGAGTTCTATACAACTTAGAGTCTAGAAATAGCATATGGACTAAAGATAGATCGATATATTCTTAGAGCAAAGAGTGTGGCAGTGAGTGAGTGCGTGTGGGACAAAAAGAGACGGAACGAGTCGAATCAAATCGAATCGAATCGAATCGAATCGTAAATATGCAAAGACATAGCGAGACAGATATATAGTACACAAAGAGATTTCGAAAGAGACAGCTGGACGAATAGAGTGTGTCTTCTGGAGAGTATAATGCGGTGTAATCGATTTTTGAGGCTGCAGGATGCGAGTGCAGGATGCGGGATGCAAGCTCAAACAACACTACGCGGCTATGTACAGTTTCGCATGCAGAGCAAAAGCAAAGCAAAAGCAAAAGCAATAGTATAAGCAACAAATGCGAACGGAAATGCTTACCTGGTGCAATGTACATCACACAAATTCATACACACATTTACATGGATCTTATGGACAGTATGGCTTGGCGATCGATCTTGATCGCATCTACATAGTACATTGATATGCTTATTATGTACATTATGGCATTCGCATACTCGAATACCCCGAACGGCATGCTGATGCGCGCTGCTTGCTATGGGAACTCGGAACTCGAAACACGCAACTCGAAACTCGGCAACGATAACAACTATTACGATAAAATTAGGGCGCTAACTCTAACGATTGCGTAATGATGGGTTGGACCATCGCAATGGTGCCAACACACCTCACATGCATGCCAAACTGAAGAGACGTAATCGAATCAAATCGAATCAAAAGGAACTGAAGATCAAAGCAGGTTCGTTAAATTAATACCACACTCAAGTAAGGGCACACCACAAATTAGTGCGAGGGAGCGGCGTTCTCGATTATCTCTGGTTATCGATAACAAAAATCATCTCAAAATCAAAAGCATTGTGCGTGGGAGTGATCAGTATTTGTGTTTAGTCATCCAATTCGCTCGCACACACAAGGCATTCCATGGAAATCAAAAGGAGTTTGGGCAGACATACAGAGACAGAGCGAGAGCGACAGTGACAGTGAGGTAGCGATAGAACGTCACAACAGTTATCGATTGAAGCGAGAAATAAACGGTAAATCGAATTGTAACGTAGGCGGAAACGGAAACGGGAAAAGAAACAATAACGGAAATGGTCGCAAAACTGAAAACAAACGAAAGCAAAATGCTTAACATATTTGAACGTATTTCTCTGCGGATTCATTATGGGTTTTTCTTATAGTTTCATTTTTTTTTTGTTTTCATGAATAGTTAATCGTAATCATATCAGTAGCAGATTATGGCGTAACATTAGGGGTAGTAGTAGTAGTAGCAGTATAGATATATTTATATATATGTATATATATAGGTTATAAATGGTATAAGACTGAAAGCAATGGGTCTACCTGGAACACTGTGACGAGCGCCCAGAGCAGGCTGTCGAAATTCTTACGATCGCAAATCATCTCTCCGTTAATTTTCTCGCAGAATTTACATCCGAACAGATTCATGCCGAGTATACTAAAGTGATGGTTTGGTTTTGTTGATATATAATATGATATATATAGTTTTTCGTTTTTTTTTTTGGTTTATTATTTTTATAATATAATTTCTTATATATTTTTGTGTTTTTTGGTTTTTGGGGGGTTTCGGGTTGTGTTTAGCATACAGTTTTTAGGTTCATTTTATTATTCGGTTTTCATTTTATTTCGATTATTATTGGATTTGTTTAGTACGTTTTTAAATTGTGTGGAATGTGACAAAGAGAGAGAGAGAGAGAAAGAGACAAAATATAGAAAGATAGTTAAGAAAGAGACAGAGTGTGAGAGAGAGTGATAGAGAAAGAGAAAGAGGGAGCGCTGGGGAGATAGCTAGTCAGTGTTGTTGTACGTGAAGTGAGCGGCAAACGATAGCTAAGAAAGAAACAAAAGAGTCTTGGAAGAAGGCAGGATGTGGGCGATAGCTTTTCCAGGATCAAAGCTTCGTGACATATTTAGAATCGGACCACGGAACAGAACGGAATGGAAACGAAACTTAAGTACAGTTTACTCCAAGCTGAGGCAAAGCAGGGCGGAAATGCTTGAGTAGAATCGGGGTTACCCTGCGATTGGCGGGAAAGAATTGGTATTATTTGGTCCTTGGCTTTAACTGCTTTTTGTTATTGGCTCATGGTCTGTATTTCTGGTTTTTGCTTTCAGCTTTATTTTAGTTTTCTCTTTCGAGAAGTTTAGTTGGGGCATTTATCGAGTTGATTTATCGGCTGCTGCGATGCTGGCTTCGTTTAGCTCTCAGCTCCATTTACACTTTGCTCGGTTCATTATTCGCATGTTGATATTGTAGTTCAGTATGTGATGTCGATTTCTGGTCGGATGTTTTGTGTGGCTGTTGTTTATTTAATTTTTCGTTATATTTTTTTATCTATTCTAACTACACAAACTCGATTACGTTTACGTTAGCAACTATGCTATCTAATGTGTGTATTTGTATTTGTTCTTGCTGTTCTGTGTATCGGGTGTTTTGGCGGGTGTGTGTTATTGAGTATGGGATATTCATAGTCATACGAATATATCAATTACGAGTAATCATATATAGGTAGTATAGTATAGTAGTATATATAGGGATAGAGAGAGTATGGTATATATAGTATAGTTTAGTTTAGTTTAGTTTAGTAGGTATGTATCAAACTGCAGCGACTGCAACTACACAATAAGTAAGCGTACGATCTTTACTGTTGCGTTTGTGGTTGTTTTGTTTATAATTAAATTTTTTCCAAGTGTATGTGGTATTGTAGTGTCGAGTGTGTCGTGTGTGCGTGTGTTCTTGGTAACGAACAGGAACAGCTTCCAAGCCGATCTTCAAGCTTTCTGGCAAGGCAATGGCATTAAAACAAAGCCGAGCTTTCTGTGTCATTGTGTGGGGGTGTGTATGTTGTTGCAGTGTTGGTTAACGCCAAAAGAAGCTAGGATACACACTTAGTTAATTTTAAATAGAATAAAGCGATTTCGGCTAACTAACTAAGCTAACTAATTGTTTCAGTGAGCTGGTATTTCTTTTTAAGTATGTGTCTGCGTGTGTAAGTGTGGGTGTGATAATCAAAATGAACTTCAAATGAGCAGGTGTCAGAGAGAGAGAGAGAGGGAGAGAGATGGCGATAGAGTTGGAAAGAGAGGGGGGTAGAATTAGAATGAAGAGAGTTTGGAAAGTAAAGATTCCGGGAAGAATAGATAGGTTTATCGGCCTTTCGATAGCTATCAAACCTAATTCGAGCGAAAAACAAGGATAGACATATTTCAGAGATAGATAGAAAGAGAAAGCGTAAATCCACTCAATATTGTATTTGTTTTTGTCTGAGTGTTTCTTTGTGAATCTGTGTTAGAGTAATGCAAAGTGAACGAGCGAGGAGTCAAAGTGTACGACATCTAACGACTTTTTTTAGGGTATTTGGGGAGAGAGAGATAGTGTTTGGATGGGGGGAAAGAGAAAGAGATATCAAGTGATACGGGATACGAGACCGATTGCTTAAAAAGTTACATAAATTGTAACATCATCTAACTACGATTCTTCAATGTTTTCCAAATGTTACTCAGAGAGACAGAAGGTGAGAAAGAGCTGGAACTTAAGATTAAGTGGTGTGTATGTGAGAGAGAGAGAGAGAGAGAGAGAGAGAAAGAAACCAAAGGATCGCTTAAATAGAGACATTTAGGCAAATCTTGACTCAAATAGGCAATACTTAAGAGTGGTACTCAATAGTACGATTATTGAAAGGATCGTGTCGAAGAAGCTTAAAAATGACAACGGGAAAGGCACGGGAAGGGCTTAAAAGATACATGTCAGTGTGTTGTGAGGCAATGACAGGGAAAGAGATAGCGAGAAAGATGGTGACTGGTTGGAGCACATGGGGACATTATTTTGGGATTTCCGGCTGGAAATCTGCATTTGCAGCAAAAAACATTTGGGGAATTCATATTGGAAAAGGATTAGGTACCTAATTTTTTGCTAAAACAAAAAATGTGGTTTGCTAAAAAAGATATTCCTCACTTTAAAGACATAAGAGCACAAAATAAGAATTTTTACTCTGAATTCAAAGGGAGTTGCAATTTCTAGGAATATCTTTTTGACCATAAATGTTTTCAGATACAACAAAAGATTTTATACGTATGGTATGGATACTTTTGACTGATTAGATTTATATCTCAACTTTTGGGCATAATAAATGTATTGAAAATGGAGGGACTTGGGTGGGCGATATGAGTTCGGTTGGATGGAGACGGTGGGTGGTGGGTGGTGGTTACGGGACGATCATCTAAATGAAAGGCTAGAAACTGTGAGTCGCTAGAAACTGTTGGGCATTGGACGACTGCTTTGGACTAACGAATCTGAACTGTTTTCAGTTCCTTTCTTGGGTTGTCTGGGTTAGTCGCTTTTCTTCTTTAGCTTCTTTACAATCATCCTTGATTTTTCGGTATTTTTGTTGGGATTTATGTTTCATTGGTTTCGCAGGATCGCGTTGGGAATCTTGTTAGTGGCTATCGGTGGCTTAGTTTTTCGAATTTTCTTGTTTTTCATCATCATTGATTTAGGTTATTTCCGCATTTTTGTGTGGGTTCTGTTTAACATTGTACTGGTGCGTATATCGGGTGTGTATCGGGAGTGTTCTGCGTTCGGTCTGATGTGTTTTTCTTGTTTGTTGGACTGTTAGTTGGGTGTTAGCTGTGTGGTGTTGTTGGTGCGGTGTCCGAGTGTCCAAGGATTCGCTCGGCTGACGAACTCACCTGAAGATGAAAATGAAGAGGACGAGCAGCGAGAAGAAGACGGCCACGTTGTCCATGGTGCGCAGCATTACGAACAACTGCCGCCTTAGATTGGGCATGAACCGGACCAACTTAAGGATGCGGAGCAGCCGGAAGGTCCGCAGGACGGACAATCCGGAGCCACCGCCCCCGGTGCCGTTGCCCACAAACTGTTGGCATATCTCGATGGCACTGAAAGCAAACAGAGCGTGAGGGATTATCGAGTCAAGGCTGCGTTTGGATGATCAGCGGGGAACGCAGGTCAGATGACCATTGAATTGGGTTTGTCTCAAAATATCACAAGTTGTAGATAATTACGGATACATTTTAGGATCAAGACTATTCGCATATACCATATACCTTTTCTTGATAGCCGCTAAAGCTCAGAAATTGCTTGGTTATGGTCAAATTTTTAGGAATTCTTGTATTTAATTAGTTGGAAAACAATAACTCCCTCCTTACATTGATTGATTTTAACCAGACTCCTATGCGTTCGCTGCCATCACCGCAGAACTCACAGCTCACCTGAGGATGACGATGATGCCGTCAAAGACATTGAACCCGTTGGCGATATACCGGAAGGGTCCCTCGGCAATCACCTTGAGCAGCATTTCCACGGCGAAGATGCCGGAGAAGACGACGTTGCTGGTCTCCACGATGGCCGTCAGCTCCGGCGGCTGGTTGTGATACTCGATGCCCATCGACAGTGTGTTGATCAAAATCGCCAGGAGGATGCCCTGCTGGAAGTACTTGTGCTCCACGAGGCGTCGGATGTAGCGTCGTATCCAACTGCAAACGCGCGAGAGGCACCTGTAGACGGCTATCAGACACTTGGTGGTCGGCGACCTCTGCCTCTGCCGCTCGTCCAACGGGGACAGTGCGTTCTGGTAGAGATCGTAGCAGCAGGCATAGTCCTCCATATAGTTGCCGGTGGGTGCATGGTGGCCACCATCGCGGGCCAATCTTCCCGACGATCCCGCCATCCTGGAGCGATTGCTTCGGCCCGTGGTGCTGGTGTGATTGTTGTTGTGGTGATGATGGTGCTGCTGATGCTGATGCTGCTGGGCGTGGTGGTGGTGCTCCCGCCTGCGGTGACCGCTGGTCTGTATCGCCTCCGTGACAGTGCCGCCGCCAGAGCCGGCACCTGCCACCACCACCGCCGACACCGTCGAGGGCTCCAGATCGGTGGCCGCCGGACCGATCGTCTGGTCCGGGGGCGTTTGGCCGGTCGGGGAGCGCGGCTTGTGGCCGTGATGTGCCTTCAACGCCTCCGCGGTGTGCGGATCGCAGCGGGCCAGGGACGAGTAGAAGGACTCCAGGGTGCTCTGGCCCGTTGGCAGGGCCGCTGAGAAGGCCACCGAGAAGGCCAACAGCTCCTGGCAGGTCATGGCATCGTGGATGCCCAGTTCCGAGCAATCTGCATAGGGATTGGCAATGGTTCCGATGGTCTGCGGCAGGTTCACCTGTCAAGATTTGTGCGGCAGTGGCACCACCAATTCAGTTAAGTTGGTAAATCTTTAATTTGTCAAATCATGCAAATAGCTGCTCATTATATTGTTCCAGTTTAGGGTTCCAAGTGTAAACTCAATTGAAATGTAACCTTGCCTTGGTAAAACATTAGTGTGCCGTTTCCTTACCTTTCATAGATGTTAGGAGTTTAGATACTTTCCAGTACACACACTCGTGAAATGTTGGATCAGTTTTTAGAGAAAATTCTACGTACCTGCCAGATGCTACCATCGCCGGCTTGTGTCATCTTTTCGGTGGAGAAGATGTTGTTCCTGTCCGTGGCACTGCTGCTCACCGGGCCAATGGTGGCGCCGCTTTGGCTGCTGTTGCTGCCACCGCCGGTGGGAGGCGCCGAGACCGATGCCGCTGCCCCTCCGGCCGCCGTTCCTGCCACCGTGGCCAACGTGGTGGTGGCCGCCGAGGAGGCGCTTCCTCCGGCCGGATCCGCGCTGAGCGTCGGCGGCGTGTGGAGCAGGACATACTCGTTGAACATAACCGAGGGACGCCGGCTGGCCGATGTGGGTGGACTGAGGAAGCCCGAAGTGCAGGGATGGCTCTGCGGATTGTTTTTGTGTCAATTGGTGTTAGTGGGACTCTAAAAGCATGGACAGAGCCAAGGACGGGGGACAAGTGACAGGCGAATGAGGGGACAACAGTCAAATGGATCAGGATCAGTGGAAACTCAAGCAGCTATGGGCTTTCACTGCAACTATTCAGAGGGTGGCAAACTAAGTATAATACAAACGCGATAACAAAAGGTTTTCACAACTGATTTGTACCAAAGTGGGCGTTTTCCAAACGGAGCTACAACTTCATAGGGCTCAAAATAAAATGTATATTTAATATAGCGGAATGGGTTCCTCTGACAGTTGGACAGTTGTCCTTTCCACTTTGCTAATTCACCATCCATTCGGACCATGGACACAAAGTGCTGGCGTTTCAATTTATCGTATCGGAGTCCTTAATCGCTACAAATTTTCACCATCCCCGTCGGTCGACTAGCACTTGTATTGTCGTGTTTTGGTGGTGGCAAAAATACTAAACGAACAATACTAACATATATATGCATACAAAGATATGGTGGATACTCGTACGGGTATGGATTTAATGGGGGACATATGCACACATTATATACACAGGGGGCGGGGCGGTGCGCGGGCATTGTCTCTGCTCTCTCAAACGCCATTTACATACGCAAACAAAACGAAATGATATAAATAATTAATGGCCATTTCGTCGGGACAATGGGCTGGAACAATGGGGCTACAGATTTATCAATGGGGCAATCAATTCGCTATATGATTAAATGTAAAAAAAACAGCTATTCCGACTGCACTTAATATGCAAACGTATCGGTTATATCTACAGTTTGTTTGGTTGCCATTTGCGTTCGCTTTCAATTGGTTTTATATTTGATTTTGGCATTTTGTGGCAAACTCGCTTGCAGCGCGACTGCCCTGCCCGGGCAGTCGGGGATCCATTAACCTTTGGCAGGACATTCGCAGTTCGGTGCGTCCGAATTGTGGTGCTGGCTTTCATCAATTATGCTATCTAGCGGGTGGATTATTTTATTTAGTTTTTGTTCAGTACCTTGCCTAAATTTCCCAACTGCAGCTATACATGAGTGTTTGCAGCAAATATGAAAGATTATTATTATTATTTTTGGTTGAAACACGTTTTTGGTTGTGGCCTCAAAGTGGATTCTGTTGTTGCTGTCTGTTTTTGTTTGCTTTCCATACATTTTTTTTTGCGGGAATTTGGAAATATGATATATATGCTGTTTTTTAGCTGTTTCTCGTATTTCTTTAGCTTTACTGTTTCGTTTCGAATCGATACTGATTGCACTCGGAAAACAAGTCGCCATGGAGTTGGAAACGCAAGTGTTACACAATTATGGTGTGGTATATCATTTCGGTGACTCCATGACGCTTCCCTTTCCGGGTGTGTGGCTTGGGTTGGGTGTTATCGATGTGGGTTGGTTATTGGTTTATGTCATTCGATTCGTTTAAAGGGGCCTCCCAGCGAATACTCACAATTAGCTGCTCGGAGTCGATCACCTGCTGCGGGAACTTGAGCAGAATCGTCTTCTGCTCCCCGGCACTGCCCTCGGGCTTCAGTTGATGATGGGCGGAGGATTTCTTCAGCGAGGAGCTGCGTGGCATGCCCCCACCCGTCATTGTGGCCGCATCACCTGTCATCGATTGTTCGGTGTTGTCCGAGGAGGAGTGTTGCTGCTGCTGCTGCTGCTGTTGTTGCTGCTGCTGCTGCTGTTGCAGCTGTTGGTGCTGCAGCTGATGTTGCTGATGGTGTTGCGAGGACATGGTCACACTGGCCGCACTGCCATTGATGCCATTCACCAATGCCACTGTGGTGCAACTGGCTGCATTGTTGTTGTTATGGCTGTTGCTGTTGTTGCTGCTATTGGTGGTGGTGTTGCCATTGTGATTGCTATTATTGTTGTTGTTATTATTATTATTGCTGGCGGAATTGAGCGGCACCATAACGGTAATCATCTGATCCTGAATGCTGGACGGCTTGCGATGACTGTACTTGGGACACTTGGGATGGTGGCACTTGATCCGCGACGGTGAAAATGTCAAATTGTCGGCATTCGGTAGTAGTCCCTCCTTGCGCTGTTGTCGCTGGTACCTGTTCACGTTCATGTTGCACATTGACACGGCGGGACAGTGGGCGGTTGGTGGTTGGCGGTTGGCAGTTGGTGGGTTTTGGGGTTAGAATAAGAACACGATTAGCGACACATTGGCTGACAGTTTGCGGGGTTCACACTCATGTCTGTACACAAAACATCGTGTTCTCTGTGGGGTCGGTCAATCCAGGTTGGGGGGATGGGTTGGATTCGGCCATCAGGTGGAATTGGAATCGCTTGCACATGCACTGACTTGGCTAAGGGGGAACGAGGCACGGGGCACGGGGCAGGGGGTAGGGTTTTGGGAGTGCTATTTCATTTGAGTGATTGTCGGTGCGATGTCGCATGTTCGGGTGTTCGTGTTTGTTTGCAAAAGTGAGTGTGTGCTTAGCCATTAGACAGACAACAATCGCAATTACATAATTCAATCAAATGAACTAAGGACAACGACAGTACAAAAATGCAAAAAATGCAAATGATCCAAATTAACACGAGTCCCATCTGCGGATTCAGTGCCATTCGCTGTACTCTATGGTCGCATCGTTCTGTGTGAGGCATGTTGAGGGTTGAAGAGGTTGGATAGGAGTTGGGTGCGGATGGGAGGGATAAGACAGGGAGTCCTGGAGGGTTTCAGTCTGCGACTAACTAGACTATGATAACGGATAACCCTTATTTATTATGTTTGCTTGCAGATATGGCTTGATAGACTGTTGTTTTACAAATACCAATTAAGGTTCTGCACAATTTCGACTTCAATTTTGTGGCACTCGGACTATCGGTGTTGGCTCTACAAATCGTTTGTTATAGCAATGAATTCACATTGTTGCAGCGTGCTGGCTTGCAGTGAACTATTCATTCGTTGGCGCTGTTATAACTAATCACATTTAACTAGAGCAAACTGGCAATACTTTTGTTTTCTATAACCAACTGGCGAGACACATTGGAGCAGATGCAGGTTTGAAAGTATAATTGGGAGTCAGGCATAAATGAAAACATAAGGAACCAAGAGTTTGATATCTTCTATGCAATTGAGTAGGGAACTTTGCTCGAGAAACCAACTCGAAAAAAAACACTAACAAACTCAGAAAATACACGAATTTCGCTGGAACATATTTTCACACTTGGACAAATGTTAACTTGGGCAATGTAATTGAAAGGAATTTGAAATGCATTTGAAATGCGAAAATATGTGGCAGCGAAATCCGAGCTGGGAATGAACCATTCCGCTTGCTTTTAAAATGAAAACTCATCAAAAACATCCTCGCTGACTTTCGGAGTGCAACCAAAACGGAAAACAGAATTGATTAGTCTCGGGGCACTGGGAAAACTCGTATAGTGGGGGTTGGAAAGCTCCGTGTTCGCTGCTCAAAGTTGACTTGGGCGGTGGGATTAGTGCGCTAATTACTCGCCCTAATGGGTGTGTAATTTGTTAGCTCTCAAGTGACTGCGGCCTACGGCCTTTGATGGCATCCCCGGGGCGATGCCTTGGTTTTTTTAAGGGGATGCCTCGTTTTTGTCAGAACAAAGCACTGGTGTCGAGGGTCACAAGAGATCGGAACTTAGACTTATGTAGATATTGAGATAGAGAGACGGGGAGGGAGAAGGGAACGTAACCGGAAACGGAAACTAAATCAACGAACGGAAGACGTAATTGAATGAAATTAAAAGGTACAAGCAGCATACTTATATAATCTGTACTTCTTTAACATTCGTCTCTTGAAGCGGCGCCACAGGTGGGCGATGTATTTGACGATCTCGGCGTAGCATGTGGCAGGCTCCGAGTTGTTTGTGCTGCTGGCCAGTGTCGAGGTGGAGGTGTACCTGGCCCGTTCCTGTCGCATCCGCTCCATCTCCCGCTTCTTTGTCTCCGAGAACTGGGTGGCAATGACGACCAGGCACAGATTGATCATGAAGAACGAACCGATCTGCAAGTGCGTGACGAGTTAGTAAAGGTAACTACAAGTGATTAATAACCTGGAACAAATATTAAGAGATTCATAAACATTTTTATGGCACCAGGACCAAAACTTTCTTCTACCCATTCAGCGTAGAATTTTTGAAAATATTTTAAAACCATATAAGTAAAAGGCAAGTGAGAATAACTGATTACCGGGTAAGAGTATTAAATACAAATTTACCAAGAGATTTATAAATATTATTGCAGCACCAAAACCAAGACTATCTTTCTCCCATTCAGTCGCATTTTCGAAATTATATTTAAACAATATAGCGTCGCAAAACGGGCTCGAATGGCCCTTGCTTTTCGCCGGCAGGTGGCGGTTTATAGTTGCTGGCAAAGTTTTCGCATTTCCGTTTAAAAGTTTTCGTTTTCATTGCTGCTAGCGACAAATGCAAACTGAAACTTTTACCAGGCCTTTGTTTACGCCTCCCAACGCCCAGCACCCGCCATTGCCCACTGATGGCACCTTGGGGAGAACCTTTCCAGCCAGCCACTTAAATTCAATTAGCTGGGGGATCGGCGCCGGCCACCTGCTGGTCATCAGAGGAGTCCTGGGACGCTGATCGTCCAGCGGGATTATCCTCTCCAAGCTGGCTCAAAAATGATTGAAAAAATTCGAAGGTTGCGGAGAAGTTTGACGTGGAGTAAAGTTTGCTCTTAGATTCGTGACCACAACTTGAGGTTGGGCCAAGAGCCCTTTTCGCTCTTGGGATGTTGGGTATCCTATCAGTACCCTATCGTTCATCGGGCTGTTTGTGTAATTTTTGTGGATTTCATGTGAAAAAACAAAGATATCATGAACACATTCTCCCTTCACGATGTTGGTAGATGGGTTCATCTAAAACTAACAGGGAATTAGGTATTCTTAAATATTTTGGTCATTTTGAAACCTTTACAAGGTGAATAATCCATCGGGTTATAAAACCCTAAGTTATTATTATTATTTAAGTCATAGAACCTCCTTCAATTCTGCACATATTTGGGCATTATTTTATGATTAATTACCTTAAACTTAATCTTCTTTCAAGTCTATGAAAACTGTTTCGGCAGGGCCAACGCTGCGCCACAAATGTTGCGTATACGCCACCTAGGCCCGCAAAGTTTTTCACACAAAACGCTGGCAAGTGCTTTTGAATGCATTTACTATTTTAACCAAGTCTGGGTAAGCACGCTCGCAACCATCCCGGTTGAGCAACTTTGGGGCTCTAATTTAAGTGCTTCTCCCCGAACAGAGGGAAGAGAGGATAGGACACGGAAAATCGAAATGTTGGCAAACTTTAAATTGAAAACATATTTCAGAAACAAAGAAAGCGCTTCTAATTTGGAGCTCGTGAGCTTGGCTGGCAATGCATAAAACATAAATAAGCAATTTCCTTCCATAACGAACAGCCGATAGCGACTGAAGTGGATGTTTGCCGGGTGGTGCTGGCGTTGAGGGGGAAACTATTTGCATACCAAAAGTTGTTGCCAACAAGAGCAAAATCATTTTGCACACGAAATGAACAGCGACAACAACGGAGCGGGATGGACCGGGTGGATGGTGGGGCGAGCAAGGATAACAGGTTGAGCAAACTTCAAACATAAATAATGAAATTTTCTCATGTGTGTCTTGCTCTTCCTTGCATCCGCATCCGCATCTGTATCTGTATCTGTCTCTGTAGCTGTCTCTTCGTTTGGATTTGTATCTGTATCTGTGGCTGTATTTGAAGCGGTGCCAGTGCGCCATAAAGGCTTTTAATTAGTCCAAGGACACCTGAGCACAAATCCTGTCATGCAAATGACAACAGAACAGAACAGGCGACTCCGCTAGAAGATGGCAGACGGTCCGCCTGGCGAGGAATGAACAGGACGCTGGCCACACGAGCGGGGTCCTGCAACATGTTGCCATCTGCCGGGGCATCATGAAATTCATGGTATTTTTCGTAGACAAACTTTATCCACTGTCGGGCCGTGCCGGACCGGACCAAGCTGTTTGCAACGTTCGTGTTGCGTGTGTGGCGGCCATAGTTTGAAAGTAATTTACTTATTTACATTGCCAAATTGCTTTAGCATACTTTCGGTTTTGGCCGACCAGCAATCGGGCCACCTTAAGCCCAAAGCCCGTCCAAAGCCAGCGCAGCTTCAGCTCAATTAGTCCGGCTGGAGAAAGTTGAAGTCGCTGTAAGCCCCCGGTGAAAAATTAAATATTCAATTCGTGATCAAAGCCAGCCAGACACCGTCGCTGCCCACCCACCCGTGACCCGTTAACCCACTGATCCCCTTGAATCCCTTGTAAAAAAAAAAAAAAAAAAAGAAACCAGGCACTCACCACAATCAGCAGCACAAAGTATATCCAATCCCAAAAGCTGTGCGCATCCTGCACGTAATACATTATGTCCGTCCAGCCCTCCAGTGAGATGACCTGCAAATCCAGCAAATATTTCACCGTAATTAGCGTACACATCCACAAAAACAGGCACCCAGCTCCGCAGGTACACACACACACACACTCTTTATGTAAATGCCAGCCATACTATATGTATGCAAAGTAAAGCATATGGCAGGCGTTTTATTGTTCACGCCCGCCATTGTTCGGTCGGCGGGCAATTAGGATTGCCTTTGGACAACGTCACGTATACCTTTTGCGGTGGATATGAGCGATGAGATGGAAAAAACTGACCTAAGGTTACGTGCTTCAAATTGAGCAGCTTTTAAAGCAGGTCATGGCAATCCCCCTTTCCCCGCCCCTGCTCCTTTGAATAATAATGCATAAGTAATGATAACCAGGTCTGTAACCGGGAGCTTGGTAAGCGAAGTTTCTGGAACTGTTGAGCAATTATTGCGACACAGTATACTCGTGCATAAACAACGATTTGTGGAGCCTGCGGCCAATAATCGATTTGATTCTGTGATTTTACTGCCATTGCCTGGGAGTAGAATAAATTATATAAAAATAGCCCATTGATTGCAGCCTTGACCGCACTTGTACGCCTGCCCCATCGGCTGGCATTTATGAGCATTTGATCTGGGCCAAATCGAATCGTATCGTATTGATTTCAAGCTTTCCCGAGGGCGTTTAAATGCCTTGCGCCGACTCATTGGTAATGGGAACCGCACGGGGCCGGGCGGTGTTGGTTTCATAGCTTAATGTGCACTTGATTTCGGCTTAATTGCTCCATTTGACCCCTATATATCGATGGATTCGCTTGCGGTTGGCGGGGTTGGGGTTAATTGGCATATCAATTAGGGCCGTGCCTCCTCGGACGTGGATTGCATTAGCGGGGCTGGCACTTCATTGTCCACGATACGCCTATCACTTTCCCCATCAGTGTCAGTGTGCCCCAACTCGAGTGCGATGCAAATGAACTGGCTGCGCTTTTGTTGCACTTGTCAGCGAATTGGCATGCCACACAGTTTCCAGCATCGCTGTCCTCTTGCTATTTGACGCACAAAGTTGAGGAGTGCTAATTGGTGAACTTTCCCTTGGAGCGGGTCCAAAAGTTGCCTAATTAACTTTGCATAAATTTAGTTTATCATTTGCTGGTAGGTAGCTGCGATTGCGAGCGATAAAACAGATGGGACCTGTGCTGGGGGGACTTACCAGAAATATGGCCACCCAGGCCATGCCGATGTTGTCAAACGAAATGGTGCCCTGGAAGGGATTCTCGCCGGTCTGCGAGCAGTTCGTGTAGTACTGGTTCCAGTTGACGCAGGACGTGTTCGTCGGCTCGTTGAGGTCGAACAGCTTGGCCTCGTCTGCGATTAAAGACAAGGTTGCCGGGTTACCAACGAGTTGCCGGGTTGCAGGGTTGCAGAGCGGAAACGGAAAGCGTATTGTTGTAATTGTGATTGCTTCGGTGGCTCTGGCTGTGTCATTAAGCGACAGCGAGAGGGCAATTAAAAATGCCATCAAATTTGATTACGGCGCAATTTGCACTTCATTTGGCTCTAAAGTTAATGTAATTGCCATCGCCCGGGGGTAGCGGGTAGCGGATAGCGGGTAGTACCGTAGCGATATCTACTCACCATTGCAAACCATGGAGCCCATGCGGTAGGGCGGAAAGTTGCCACACAAATGCATTCCCGAGTCGTTTGGCGTTGAGCAGATGTAGTCCTGGTCCTTGGAGAATTCGTAGTACTGCGACAGGCTACGGGGTGCGATGTGGACAGAGAATTAGGAGAGTCATGGGTTGCGATGGTCACACAATAGATCGGAAGTAGAACATCCAGCACACACAGAGAAATAAAGTGTTCGAAATAGAGTTTGGAGAACAAGAAAGCCATGTACAGAGACACAGAAAGAGAAGGAGAAACCCGTAGGAGTGAGAGAGAGAGAGAGAGAGAGATAAAGAGAGAGAGAAAGCACAATTAATAATCGTAATCCGTAATCGTAGATCCATTTAAGTAATCTTTATGTTTAATGCGTATCGTAAACATTTACATCGAGATTTACGTAGAGATAAATATATACGAGTAGATAGATACAGAGGTAGAGTGTGTGTGGCAGAGGCGGAGAGATGTATCAAATAAAGCAAAAATATGATCAATTTTGGTGCTAAGAATGTAATGGCTGATCCGCTCACGCGTGTCACGCGTGTCGCGCGGCTAAACGAGAACACATTCAACTAATTAGAGGGCGAGTGACAGAGACAGATGTGCCAATTCGTGAGGCAAAACTAAAGATTTAAACTTAACTGAACGAAGGGAGAGTGACAGAGTGAGAGACACGGTTAATGCAAGAAAGCGATAAGCAGATAGATAGTGGTTGGGTGGGCGATAGCGATAGCGAAAGCGAAGGCCAGCCGGGGAAAAGGATCTCCCGCGCTCCAGGAGACCCGGTTGGCCGGGAAAGCGGGGCTACGAAGATGGGAGACGGCTGGGAGAAAGCTTCGTAATACGAAGCCGGCGAGCAGATAGCAAAGGTACAGTCACAGACAACTGTTTCGGAAGAAAGCGAAGAGCCACAAAGCGCAAACTAACGCAAACAAAGCGCAAACAAAGGGAAAACCCAAAAGACAACAAAGTCTGGCGACAAGGGAAGAAGAAAACAAAGAGCGGGGGCCGAGGCAGGGGGGTTTTGGTAACACACTCGTAAAAAAACGGAAAATGAAAATGCCAAAGCAATTTAAATTAAACGCGGCGCAATGTTGCCACAAAATGGCCGACGCCGGAAACGTTGCGACTTCAAAAAATGTCTGCCTCAAACCGAGTGTCAAGTGTGCGCGAGTGTGTGTGTCTGTCGGGTTGTCTGTGTACCTGTGTGTGTGTGTGCGTGTGACAATAAAATGTATTTAATATGCACGTGCAAGCACGACAGAAGCAGCGGCAAAAAGCGACGTGGATTTCAGAGGCGAGCCTTGAGAGGATGAGCACCACGTTGGGCGCCACTACTGCAAGTGAATTTTTGAAATATTCACCAGACCGCCTCCTCCTCCTCCCTCTCCTCTATCCCCCTCCACGGCCACTGTCGTTTGCTTTTCTCCGCTTTCCATTTTAGTCTCCCCCTTTTTCTTTGCACGGTTTCGCAACAATTCGCACGCCTCAATGTATGCTAAACTTTATGGAGTTGTTCATGTTCACGTGTGTTTATGTGTGTTCATGTGTGTGTGTGTGTGCGTAATTGTTGGACTTGTATTGCCCGTGTGCGTGAGAGTGAGAACGAGAGCGAGAGGGGGAGAATGCAGCAGGGGCAGCTTTAAATACCTTTGCAATAGAAACTGATGGTTTTTCCTGTAAAAAGAGTTCAGCTTACAAGAGATACACATACATACGCACACACAACAGTGTGTTTTGGTTATAAAGTGAATGTGTGTGTGTTGTGTGTTGTGTGTGTGTGTGTGTATGTGCAGTGCCGTTGTGTGTGTTCCATTTTGCTGTACAGTATGCTGTACAGTAGTAGTTGTTGTTAAGTGTGTTTTGTGTGGACCCAAAAATGTTGTTCAACGCAGCGAATAAATTGAGCAGTCGAAACAAAACCGACCTCCGGATACTCAGCACTCAAGCTCGCACTTTGCATTTTTCCCGCTCAAATATTCAATGTTGTATGTTTTGTTTGCCACGCAGTTTTCAGTTTTCAGGTTTCAACGCCAAATAAATTGAAAGCCCTATCCATGAAAAGCACTCACTTTCATTTAGTTACACCCAATCCATGGGCATACGGCCGACAAGGTAAGTGCTGCTCTTTTTATGGCATTAAAAGTTATCCAAAACTAAGCCTCAAAGATCACATTCCATAGATGTTTTTGTGTTTCACTTTTTGTCGGACGGGCAAAGAGAATGAAATGGAATAGGGGTCTGCATGGCCCTTTGAGTGCTGGCATGAAAGACACATGTTTCCGCCTGCCTTTTGTATCCGAGAGTGGGTATGTGCTGTTGCTAATTGGTATGCTTGTTATTTCGGTTGTTTGTGCTGTTACTGTTGCTTTTGCTTTTGCTGCTGCTGTTGCTGTTGCTGTTGCTGTTTCTGTTGCAGCTTCCAGTTGCCGGGGGTTCCCCGAACATGTCATATTTGCTTGTAGAACCCCAAAAACAAAGACGAGGGCAACCAAACAAAAACACACAAACGAGAACTTCTAAAAAATGGGTAACGGAACAGAAAATTGCAAAACAAAACCGAAATTTTTGGCAAATGCAACAAAAAACAAACGCAGTCAGAGGAAAAGGGTTGAAGGCACGCCGTCCTCTGACCCAAATACTATATATATATATATATATAAATAGGCATATACGAGTATACGGGTATACATATATGAGTAGGGGGATTTAGTTTTGCAGTTGAGATCAAGTTCAAGTGGTGCCACATCAACAACTCTAGACACGAAAAATAAAACAGAAAACAGAAAAGGACGCACATCAAGCGATAGCTAAGGCTAAAAATATATAGTATGCGTGTGTAACTAAACTAGTGGGTTGAACTAAAACGTGGCTCCAGACGGGTTCAGTTGGGCTTGCTCCCAGTCCTTACCCCGGGGCCCGGGGTGAGTGGTTCGTGTATCTTTTACGAGTAGAATGTTAAAGAGCTTGGGAAGGTATCTACTCGGTTTGCTGAGTGTTTAGTTTTAGTTTAGTTTAGTTTAGTATAGTATAGTATAGTTTAGTTGTCTTATTTTTAGTATATTATTTAGTATAGCTTCCGGTAATCCGTGTGTGTGTATATATTATATATGTATATATATTCATATATCTTAAAAACATTACTAATGCAAAAGAGAAGTAGACAGTTAGAGAGTTAGCTGGTTAGACAGAACTAGAACAAATCGTAGTTTTAGTTTGTATATTCGTAAGGCCGAGTATTATATAGAACATCTACTAACAGATGGTGTGTGGTGGTGGTGGGTCTAACGAACAAGTGAAGGGGTTCGGGGAAAGTGTGTGTTGTGGTTTGCTAAGCCATTGCCACTTGATAGTTTCTGGTGTTGTGTTTTGCCTCTTTAATTGACTTGTTTAAAAAGGGGAAAACCTATTAACACACTAAATGCTATTTAAAATAGGTTGTTTTAGGTTGTTTTAGGCATTTGTTTTCAAGTGGCAATTGTGCTTTAGGTTCTAGTCAAATTCAGAGACTATTTTCGTTTGGGTTGCGGAAGATCAGCGATCCTCTGCGAAGGAGAAGGGCTGGGAAGGAGCAGGTTGGGCGAGCTTTCTGCAGAAAGCTCGATAGACAGAGACGGCGATAGGGTAGATAGAGACAGAAAGAGGCAGGCTGGAAAGAGAGGTTAGAGCTAGAGAGGCGGAAGTGGAAGTAGAGGTGGAGGTTACATCGATATCAGTATTTTTAGATAGAGCATCTAGACAGAGTACTGGGCTAGCTAGTAGTAGACGGCTATTAGAATCGGGTTGTCTTTTCTTGGCATTGGTGTTGGTATTGGTGTTGGTGTTGGTGTTGGTGTATCTGTGTGCCAGTGTCGTAGTGTAGCAGTGTGTGTGTGTGTGTGTGTGTGTGTGTGTGTGGGTTAGTAAAGGGGGCAAATAAATCATTTTATCTTACGAGTTAACACGGACTCGAACTCTGTACACTTCAGGTAGTCCCCTGTAAACAAAAAATTTGTTCCCGGTATGATTTTTGTTTTTGTTTCATTGCATCTGCTTTTGTTGGTATTTGGTTTAATTTTTTTTTGTTTTTTTTTTTTGTATTTTATTTCATAGAGTGCTAAGCTCGAAAACATAAAAGTAAAGATTTCCTATAGGTTTTCATTTTGCTTGGCTGCCAATTCGTATATGTCTGATTGGGATATCTGTTGTGGCTTCGAGCCACCTAGTTTTTTGGTATCAAATAAATAAAAATCGAAGTAACGAAAAACTGGAAAAGAACATATATGCATATATATTTATACACTTTGTTTGCCATTCTTGTTGTCTGCCGGGACGAGGCAGAATCCTCGCCAGCGGACACATCGCAGGCTTGTCTGTGTCTGTGAGTGTGAGTGTGAGTGTGAGTAAGTGTGAGGGTGTAGTTGTGGCTGTGGGTATGGGTGTGGGTGTGGATGCATGTTTGTGAATGAATATACAGCATGACCTTGAGGACTCACAGGACAATATCACAGAAATTTCAATTGTATGGTACATTAGCTGCCTGTGCAAAATAAGTTTGTACATACGCAACCAACAAAAAAAAAAAACACAAAACTGACACAGAAATTATGAAAATTATATCCTATTCGCGGGAAAAAAACTCGAGTTCCTGCTTGGCGGACAGTGGAAAGATAACAGTACTCAAAAATCTATACATATGCGCTGCCAGTTGCACTCTGGAGTATTTACAGTATTCGATGGCCAAACCAAAACCAAAACTTTGCGTATGGCTCATGTTCGTCGCGGAAAAAGCAGGTTTATTTGCGATTGCAGGTATGTAGGCGTATTAACAAACACTTTGTACAGCTGGGCATGCATAAGCAAACAGACGAACGAACCAACAAAACCAAAAAAAAAAACAAAAAAAACCAACAAACAAACAAACAAACAAACAAAAAGGAACGAAAGGCCAACAAAGCAACCGAAATAAAGTTTCTTGAGCGAAGCGCGCAGCGACCCAAAAATTCTGTTGCCTACTTTAAAGGGCTGCGCTGTCTTTGTTTGCATGAGTGTGAGTTTTTGAGTTTTTGAGTGTTTGTGTTTGTGTGGAGGCACAAAAAGGGTGTGGGGGTTGGTGGTGGTGGAGATGGAATGGAATGGAGAGAGCACGCGTGTCCTTCTGCATGTGACGTTGTAATGCCGCCGCGGCCCCCAACGCAGACGCCAGGACAATGCCAATGATAAATGATTGTTTGGGCCAAGTTTTAAAATCTTTCCGCCAACTGGCGGCGGCCAGCACAGTGGTTCTGTTTGAAGTTTAAGATGTATTCACCTTAAGGATTTAAATCAATATTTGCACAGCCCATTGATTGAACAATTGAAAAATGAGCAAACTATTTAGAACCATTTGTACAATAGCTACTCTCAAAAACTATAAAGTAACTCGCAAAAGAATATTTGCTTCATAAATCAATAAATTACGTATTGAAATCTGCAAAATTTGCAACTACCTGTATACTGAATACACATTCTGCTTTGAAAACTGAATACTAAATAATGTTACTACAAGAATTCTTCAAATTTACTCGAACTAAAGCAAATAATACTTGTATTTCTAGGATGTAAAGTAATTCCTTCTAAGGTTTACAAATGTCTAAAATAAAAGGGCAATGGGATCAAAGTTTAATTTGTCGATTGATTGAATATCAGCTGCTTTAAAGCTACTTAATCGATGGGAACGTTTGTTAAATTCCATAGTGTGCCACACTGTGCGAGCTCCCTTGGCTTTATGCCGCTGTCACGACCACAAGATGCCTGTTTGTGGTACCGAAAATGGGCGGCAGTTGTTGCTTTTTTGCGTGAATGGCGGAGACCGCGGGTGGGCAGCCAGCCGAATGGACGGACAGGACGAAGGACCTCATCAAATTGACGCTGGCTGCCTGTCGGATTTCGTATGCAAATTGCGGGGACATTGATGCAGCTGGCTCGGCGGGGAGCCCAACTCGTTTGAGTTCTTGCTGGTGGTTATGGTTTGTGTTTCGGTTTCGGTTTCTGTTTCTCTGTTTCTGTTTCTGTTTCTGCTTGTGATGCGTGTCTCTTGTGTTTGTGGCTCAAAACCAAAAGCCGAGCCAAAGCCTTGGAAATCAAAAACAAAACAAAAAAAAACACAAGAAACAAAAACAACAAAAAACAGGCAAAACAGCGAGAGAATGGAGAAAGCTGCCGGGCAAATGCGGCTCAAAAGTCTTGGCCTGGTTAGATGATATTAGCCAATAAAAAACCAAAAAATGTACTCAACGCAACGCAAAAAACGCTCGAATCGGAATACTTTGAGGTACATACGTAATACTCATATAAATATATATATATATTTAGGGTTTTATGTACAGCATACAATATATATATGCCCATGGGATATGTATGTGCCTATGCATGTACATGAGATTATGTATGAGAGACTCAGAGGCGCCCGCAGACAGAGACCAACGCATATGGCATATGGCATAACCCCATAATCCCGATTCGGTTCCGCGCCACCTCCTTGCAACTTACGTGAGCGGATAGATCCTGCCGGGCGCCTGCTCCCAAGTGCAGCGCTGTCGCAGGATGCCCTCCCACAGCTGCACTCCGATGATCCCGAAGATGAAGAACACGAAGAAGCAGAGGAGCAGCACATTGCCCAGCATGGGCAGGGTGTCCAGCAGGAGCATCACCAGGATTCGCATGCCTGCAAGTGGCCCGAAACGTTGCCTAATCCTTGCCGATGCCCAAATGGTTGTGATACTCACTCGGTATGCGGTTGATGGCCCGCAGAGGGCGCAGTACGCGAATCGTCCGGATGGCGGTCAGGTTGAGGTTCTCCACGTGCATCACGTACTCGAGCAGGCCAGCCAGGACGATGAAGAAGTCGAGCCGGTTCCACGAGTCTGCCAGGTAAGTGTTCTTGCCACACACGCCCATGGCCACCATCTTGATGGTCATCTCGAGGGCGAAGAAGGCAAAGATGATGTCGTCGAAGATCTGCATTGAATGCAGACATTTCTTAGTTAACACAGAACTTTATTTAAAGGATTTTAGCCCTAAACCTTTCTCTATGCGAATTGTTAAGCTTCTCCGGGCACTCTACAACACCTCCCTTCCTGTACTCCTCGACTGACTTACGAGCACTTCCTTTGATCTACGACTACTTGCCTTTTAAGTTCCCCAAATTGACCTGATTCCGCGGTGACAGTCTGTTTGATTTCGCTTCATTTGGCCCCAGCCCGCACCTCAGATCCAATTCGATTAATGACCCAAACGAACTAACGAGAGTTGATCAAATTAAAATTAGCAGCCCCGCACCTAAACGGCTGTCGAAGGACGCAGAAGGCGGGCGGGTCGGCCAAGGATACATCAGGACATGCACACGAAACGAGTTTGCCTTGGCGACATCATCGTCCTCGCTGTACTTGTCGTCGTCATCTTTTTCTTCAAGTAATTTGGGTTGTTTGAAGGAGCAGTGTGGCAAGGATACAGAGGGGGTGGATTTCCTTCTTTTTTTTTCGGTTTTTTTTAGGAGGCGGAGGGCGGAGGGGGCGACGCCCACTTATGTTAGTGACTGCGGCTGTCGTTGTCATTTTGACTTTGTGCTGTGTGCCAATTTGGCGATGCCTTCGCTCTTGTCTTGTCCTGTTGGATCCGGATCCGAGTCCTTTGGCCTCTGCCCCTTGCCACGCCCCCTCCCAGGCACCGCAACTCCGCATTGTCCTTGCCAGTATCCTGTCCCCGCTGTCGTGTTACTTTACACTTGGCTGCGGCCAAAAATGTCGCCCCGACTTACATATCATTTACAAACATTTTCGCACGTTGCGCTCGGCATTTTCTCTATGCTCTGTAATTGCCCCACTGAACACCGCACCACCTAAGCCACCACCCACACCCACACCCACACCATCGCTCCCTTCCCCCCGAAAAAGCCACCGCGCACGGTGGTGGCCGCCTAATGAGCCGAAGTGCCTCGTTGGATGTCATCAGCCTGGCAGCCAGTCAGGAAGTGAGCCAAAAAATTGCTTAAATAAATGGCATTTAATGTGACACCGATGCTGACAGGCCCACCTGGGGAGCAGGGATATCCACATGGCGCTTGCTATTGCCAAGGACAACAATGCCAACTCCCCGATGTCATCTCAATTTTCTTCTAGGCCCTCCGAGGCGTCTTGACGCGTTGATCCCGACCCGTAGGGGTCATCATTCGGCAGTTCATCATTCGCCAGTTTTTCAGTCTCTTATTAAATTTGAAAACCCCAAGGCAGGAAATGAATGGCTCGATTTAGATGGATGTATAAAGTAATATACTTGTTAAACCAATTTGTAGGTGCAGTTATATTATTGTAGGGTAGATATAGCCTCTAAGGATTCAATTCAAATAATAGCTCGATTTCGATCAATATGTAAACTGCAATATTTATATTGGCTCAAAAACTCTATGCAACTGTAACCCAATTTTGGAGTGATCCTTTAAGGATTCAATTTCAAACTTGGGAGCGAGAAATCAATATTTTTAGCTATAATATTTTTATAGTTCAAAAAATCTTGGAAACTTTAGCCCAATCTCAATCTATTCTTAGGGTGTTTAGTCTATTAGTGATTGAGTTTCAAACCTCACAACAGATAAAGAATATAGCGTTTTATCATATTTCGATTGGTTCAAAAACTCTCAGCAATTTTAACCAAATCTTAGGGTGTTGTAGTGATAGAGTGGATATGTCCTTTGGGGATTAGTTGGCACTCACCTGCAGGATCTTGCAGCGGTTCGTCACGCAGGCATCGTCCACGCAGGGCTGGTACATGCCCAGGGTGATGCAGTTGAGCAGGATGACCAGGATGGAGACGCGCTCGAACCACGTACTTTCCGCGAAGCATTTTCTAGTTAAGGGGAAAACCAAGGAGCACGGCAATGGCAGAATGGCAGAATGGCAGAATTGGAAAGCGCTGATTGAAGGCGAAACAAGTCGAGCGAAAGAATCGGGTTGGCCGGGGGACTGGATAACAACTTGCAGTTGTGCCTCTAATGCGCACTCAAGTGCTTGTCAACTTGACTGCTGCCCAGGCCGGCCCCATCCCTTGGGCCACTCCTGCGGTGGTCTCGTTTGGCTTGCTCTGGGTTGTCGGTTTTCGGTTTTAGGTTTCAGGTTTCAGGCTTTGGGAGGTTTTGGGCTCCAGCTCTTCCTTTTGCTCTTCCAGCCAAATGCAGCAAATTGATGACAGTTGGCAGTCAGCTCATAACACTGGTTGGGGGGGGCTGGGCGCCGGGTTCCATTTAACATTGTTAAATGCTGCTTTACGGGCTGCCACCGCCCCTGACCCGCCCGTGGCTGTGCAGAGTTCATGCGAAAGCAGTTAACTTGGCCCGAATTACAGAATTCAACTGCCATTTGTGAGCTAATGCCTGCAAAATGTTTGCAAAGTTTATCGCCCGTACGAAGAGCAGCCTTAATTTCGCATAAATTATGCGGATTCGCAATTTACACCTATCATAAAATATTAAGAGCTGCAGGCGGAGATAATCGTAAAAAAATGCTGCCATTGCTGGGGCCGGCCATCAGGGCGTATGGGTAATTTTTGCAAATGCCACGAAGATTACTCGTACGTGTCCGAATCTATTTGTATTTATGTATTTACCGGTTAAGGTTGCATTAATATTTTATAAAAATACAAATATTTAAAGTTTCCTCTTGTTTGCCCACCGGGCGTATGAGTAATGTGTTTGCAAATGCCTATGTTTTATATGCTTCTATGGAATCGTGTCCATTTAGTAATCCCCCACATTAGCAGTTTCATAAACCCATTTATTTGTTTTTAAATATTCCATAAAATAAAGCATATAGCTCAACAAATAATGAAGCAATGCAGCAGGGAGATTTTAGAGCTCAAACCATAAAAACTACTCAAACGCAGTGTATGGTTTTCTATTGTTTTAATTGATTTTGTGTGAGCAAAAGTTCAGTTATTTTTCCCCAACTTGAATTCCAAGTCCATCGCAACTCTTTCACTCAAAATATCCATGCTAATAATTTGAGAGCTCTTCTCTATTTCTGAGATTATTTGAATAATCTCCTAGAAAATACCACATTGAGATCCCCAGGACTTGTGGCTGAAATGTAGGCAATGGAAAATCAATTAATTTAGCAGCGCTCAAGCGCTCTGTTCTTGCAGTTTTGCGATGCTCTTTCGGGCAACTGGATGGCTTGCACCTGCGGCGCACCTGCCACTCGGCCTGCCATTTGTCGCCTAAAAGCCCCCGTGCTGCACTTTGCTTTGCCGTGCTTTGCCGCTTTGCTGCTTTGCTGCCTTGCTGCTTTGCTGCGTTCTGATTTCTGTTTTCGGTTTGGTTTCGGTTTGGGTTTTAGGCCCAAACGGAGGCTCAAATGCACGCGCACACACTGGAGCACATAGCTAGCACAAGGCCAAGTGAAAATGGGGAAAAAATGGAGAAGAAAATCGGGAAACAGATGGCGGGCGGCCGTCGTCTGTGGGCGTGGCCGGGCAGGCTTAATGCATGGCCAAATGAGCGCCAAGGACTCATTCTTTTGGCGCGCAATTAAGGATCGAGCGATGTCGTATGCAGAGCATACAAAATGGCAAAAATGTTTACGCTATTAACGCACAATTAAAGATAAAACGTGGCGCACAATGGTCTGTCGGGGAAAAAAGCAGCAGCAGTGGCAGCAGCGGCAGCAGCAGCAGCAGCTGCAAAAATAAAAGCCAAGGGGGAGAGCCCGAAAAGCTGCCACAAAAAAGGGCAATTCATTTGAGGGTGTATATGCGAGGAGGGTCAGAATCGGGTCGGTTTTTGGATTCAGTTTGGTTCGCCTGCGACCGCGGCCGTCATAAAAACAAATATGAGCAGTACAAAAGGCCGATGGGAGGGTTGGAGGGGGGTCGCGGGGTCGGTGGGTCGGGGGGGTGTGACCTACCCCTGGGCACCCTCACCTGGGATAAATACTGCAGCAGCTGTGGAAATATGCGACAGCAACATCGACCCTGGCGCATTCATTTCATTCAGCAACCTCCCTGTCCGGGGGTCAGGTGTGTGTTGTGCCACTGCGGGGAGAAGGGAGCGGGGCGGCAGGGTTGTAGGGGGCGTGGCAGTGGGCTGTTAAGTCGGGACCCCGGGTGGCGCGCATTATTTTTGATTTGGCAACAGCGATGGCCCCCAAACCAACAGTAAACAAATTAAGTCGAGCGTAAAGTCGGCCAGCGGCTCGGGGGGGCAGTGCCATTGAAAAGGAGGCGTGGCAGGGGTGGCCATGGGCATGGAAATGGGCATGGGCATGGGCATGGGCATGGGCATGGGAATGGGCATGGGGATGCATGCAAGCGTGCAGAAATCGCAACAAATTAAAAGCGCCGCAAACAAAAGCGATGCCCCGAAAGCAAAAGCCGAATAAGATGACTGAGCACGCCAAGGGGCATGTGAATGCGAACGGCGATTGAGGATTGAGGAGGCATCGAGGAGCTTTCAAAATCGAATGCCAGAATGGGGCAAGAGCAAACAAATCGAGGCACCGACAACAAGCAACGCCGATGAGCTCCATATCAATTGGCCCCTACAAGCATCAGAAGCCCTGGGAGGCAAGCAATTCGCTGGTTCGATTGATTGCCCAACATCAAAGTGCATCCAATGCTGTGGAAATTGAACAAGCTAATCCCTAAAATGTATTCAAATTTAAGAGATTTTATGTGCATGAAAACCGCCTAAATTCAACCTGAAGGTGGCCGGCCAGCAATTAGCTGCTGAAATCTCCGCGCAATATTCACTTAATCAATTTGGCAAAACAGCTCCATGGAGCTCCCAAATGGCCGCTGTAATTATTCAATTCGCATATTGTTCGGGCCAAGCTGCCAAGCTGCCAAGCATGCCCCAGGCAAGCTACAGCGACCTGTTGTCCTGCCACCTGCCACCTGCCCCCTGCACCCTGCACCCTGCACCCCGACGACGACCTGCGGCCACTTTGGCAGCTCGAGAGGCGTTTGGGTAATGAATACAATGCACGTACGCGGTGGCGGCGGTCAGCGAGGCTAATGGCAAACGCCAGATACTATACTTGTGCCCAAATGTATGCGCACACCCCATCCCCAGGCCCACCCCTGCCCTCAGTCATAATTAGTTATGGGCGTGGCAGCGGTTTCACATTACCCGAGTAGCTTGGAGCGTGGAGCGTGGAGCGTGGAGCAGGGCGCACTCCCAATGCTAATGATGGTCGGTCCTAATGGCCACCGCACAAGGATGCATGCAGCTGTCGGGGATCGGGGTTTGGGGATCCAAGCTCCTCGGGCATCGTCAGCGTCATCATCATCGCATGTGCGGCATATGTTGCACGTGCCGCTCACATTTCACGCTAAAAGCCCCGTAAAACAGGGGAAACAAGTTTCGCTGACAGTGCTGGCTGGAGCAGAGCCAGAAACTGGTGACGAATCCGAAAAATGAAATTGAAAACTGGAGCAACATCAACTGAAACGGAAACGGAAGCTGCAACGCATCGGGCGCGATGCGATGTGTGGCAGGGCGGCATGCCTAATTTTGGGTGGCTCGGTTCGCGGAGTGCTGCATACGTCATCGATATTGGCATGCATTCATATTCAGAGACCTGCCAACCTATCACTTGGCATATCCAGATGCTGGTGTCAGCCACGAATCTGGTATTCTTCTTCCCTTCCTCGCAGGCATCCATCAGCGCGAGGTGTCCTTTGCATCCTTCTTTTTTCGAAGACATCGTGAGGTGGCTTTAAATGAAGCCACCAAGACTTTGGCCAATCAATTTGCTTTGCTTTCTTCTAGTTTGGGTTAACTATTCGCAAGACTTTAGCCGATAAACTTAAGCGGCTTTGGAGTCTAAGAAAAGTCATTGCATATGCAATGCTATTGCATGAGGTATCGGAAAGTTGCATTGATTGGGAATCGAAGAATTCTTAAATTACTGGCCAAACTTTGTGACATAAACCAATAAACTTAGGAGTCTAAGAATTGTTCGAAAACGGGTAAGTAAAAAGGCTAAGTTATGGGTAAGTTATGATTTCAGCGAATTTCTATTTGAATTTAATCAGACAGATGAATATCGGCTCTAGAGCGTGATCTAGGTCGCTTTTTGGCGGGCTCGAAGGACGTACCACTGCTGGCTTTTGGGCTGACTTCACCGCAGGACCTGCTCTCTGGAGGATGGGAAAAGAAGCCTGATATCGATACCCAAGGCAAGGCCAGTTGGCGACGCCTTGGCGGCTTCGGCTTTTTGGCAAATGGCACCAGGACTGCAGGCCAGGTCTGGGTCAGGCCAGGACCCAAACAACACCCAATCAGACACCCGAGGACGGGCGTCGCCAGCGGAAGTGGAAGCGGAAGTGCCGGGGAGGGAGCGGCGTGAAGACGGCGGAAAGTCAAACTTAAATTAGTTGGATGGCCGGCGAATCGAATTGAAATGCAGCAGCAAGCTGCACCGCAACTCGTCCGCAAAATCACTCCGCGCACACACATAATTGTCGCCGGGGGATGTGGGGGGCTGTCGTAAACTTTGACAATAAAATCCATAAAATGTCAGCAATGATGCGGGTATAGATGGCGATACAATGGAGATACCACGGGTGGGTGGGGGTGTGGGGCATTGGGGGCAGATGAAATGCGCGAACAATGGCGCAAATCAAAATGTATGGCAAACAATTAAGTGGCAAGTATCGAGAGAGCGATTACATGCTTGTGGCTCCACTTGCGCAGACAAAAGCGGGCAACTTGAAGCATTGAATTGTGCCACAAGGTTGCTGGGTTGCCTGGGACCGGGGCAAGTGGAAAATCGCTACTGCGGCAGCTAAAAATAACGCACTCACGTTTCCACTTCGCCAGGATGTCACCGGAGAAGCGACTTGACGTTCTAAAACTCAATTATCATAATTTAGCCACCGCGCGTGTTTGGGCACGGGCACGGGCACGAGCACGGGCACGGCACGGGCATAAATAAATATCAGCGCCAGTCAATTTTAATTTCGCTCCAAGTGAAATGTGAAGTATGCAAAGCGATTTTTCATGCACATGTGCTGCCACATGCCACTTGCCACTTGCCACTTGCAGAAGCGAGGGCGGACGAAGTCAAAGTAGGAAACGGGGCAGGGGCTGTCATCCACCCGCCCCAGCGCAAATATACTGATTGGCGCACATTATCCCCCAGGAAAATGGATGGGGGATGCGGCAAATATGAAAACAACATCAACATCATCTCGCCAGGATGGTGCTGAGGGAGCTGCTGGGAACGGGGGACATCCACTGGTTCCGTCGCTCAATGATGATGCCCATTCAGATATTTATTATTTATGTGAAACGAATTCTCGCAGATACAGATACTCGGATACTCGGATACTTGGATACTCGGATGCTCGGAGACAGAGACACACTGGCCTGCAACCGCTGACATTGTGGCATGAATTTTGCAACAGGCAGTCGCAACAAAAAATGTGTACATAGTATACTCGTACCTACGAAATCCGGTGACTATTTCGAACAGGGCAACATTCACTGCCCCGGGACATTTACCTTGAACTGCAGGCTTCGAAAAGATGGCCCAAAAAGGCGAAACAAATGCCAGACAGGCCCTAACTCAAATAAATGAATAGCATTAATGCGGCGGAATTACAATGATTACGCTATAATGAAGGGCTTCTTTTGCGAATAGTTTTTCTCGCCTCCAAGGGAGTTTTTCCAGCCACTAATTTTGGGATCAGAGTTGAGTACGTAACAGCTGAATAAATTGCCTTAAAACGAATAAAACAATATAATTTCTGATATTATCTGAGGGAAATACGGCTCTGTGTTTCATGCTCAGAAAGTGCAAATGATGGTTTGGCCGGCTTAAATATTCGCGGATACTCGTGCATATATGTATGGCTTCCACCCGAAAAAAAGGGAGAAAATTCCCCAAGCGAATTCCCCATCCATTTCGCGGGAAACTTCGAAACGAGTGTCCTTAGGCCCGTTTAAAAAATACAACAAAAAATGGCGAAAAAACCCGCACACTCAAACAACATGAGTGGAAAAAAGGAGCGAAAAATCAATAGGCTCACAACGCACATCCTGTGAAATGTGTGACAAGGACACCCGGGCCCAGAGCCCAGCGCTCGCCCAGGGCCCAGCGCTGGGTGCCCAGAGAGCCCGCCCGTGTAAATTGCCAGCGAAGGACAATGGCAATTAGGACCTGCATCCCGGCATTCCCGCATCCCGGCATCCCGGCATGCCCCTCCCTTGACCAACTTTGTTGCAGTGTTTGTGAAAAGGATATGGATTGGTGATGAGCATCAGGCACCAGTTGCGCGGCCGGGTGTACTGCGTCAGCGCCCTCATGGAGATTTCGGGAAAGCCCGGATAGGGCAGGTTCGGCTCCCCCGAGGAGCTCGACGAGCCGGAGGACGAGGTGTGCGACGAGTCGCCGTCGTCGGAGCTGCAGCTGCCATTGCAGCTCGAGGCGGTGGAGGAGCTGAGCGCCCCGCTGCGGCTTCTCCTGCCCGATGCCGATGCTCCGCCTCCGCCCCCGGCCGCCGCTGTGGCATCGCTCAGCGAGGAGGCGCCACTGTGCCGCCTGCCAGTCCGGCGTCGTGGCACCGGCTCCTGCCGCTCCTTGCCCTGGTAGCGCCTTCGCGCATCCGCCGAGGCCGAGGCACTCGACGACTGCCGGTGCGCCCGCCCGGAGGAGGATCCTGCGACGGCGGCCGGCGGGTTCTTTGACTGCGGATTGCCACTGGAGGAGCTGGTCTTCCGCAGACGCCGATGGTGGCCACTGACACTGCCACTGCCACTGCCGGCGACTCCTCCGCCGGAGTCGACGATCACCGTCATGGGCGGCTCTTCGTTGGAATGCATTTGTCCTAATCTGCTACTGCTGATGCTGCTGCTGGTGTGTTTGTTGTTTGTTGTCCTGGTGCTGCAGCTGTTGCTGCCACTGGCTGCAGGTGCTCCTGCACCTGCTGTTGCTGCTTGCTGGCCGCTTGCCACGCAACGTCGCCGGCCATTCCCGGATTGATGGTGGTCTCTATCCGCAGCGGCTCCGTTTGCTGTTCCTGTTCCACTTGCAGTTAGTGTGCCTGTGCCTGTTCCTGTTGCAGTTCCTGGTTGTGTTGCTGATCCTGGTGCTGCCGCTGGCTGGGGCAGCATCTTCCTGGGGGCCAACAGAGCGCACTGCGGTCATTCCATCTTCCTGCCGGTTGCTGCAACACAAAACAAACGAGTGAGATATTGAGTCATAAAGTCTTGACTGCCTTTTTCTTCAAGCTTAGCATAAAAATGCGCTAAAAATGTGCTAAAAACCATAATAAAGTCTCAACGTTACTCCTGAAAAAGTGATATTTTAAAGCTAAAACAAAGTTGCATAGAACACTGCCAGCATAAGTATACGAATATACAAAGCAACTGTCAAAATGTATTTGATTTGAGCCCAAATGCACAATATTCGATTCAATAACTTCCCCCAAAAGCTCTGCAAAGCCATCAATTTCCATTTTCCAATTTCCCACCGACTTGCTGGGCAATGAAACAAATGTAAACTAGTTCAACTGCTCCTCCAGAAACTTATTTATTCACTTCCAGCTGCCGTGAAGTCGATGGCAATTAATCTCGACGAGTTAAGCTGCTTCCCGTTCGGTTTAGAGTGGCTTGGGTGTACGTGCAAAGTTTTGGGAATTGATTTTTAATGCGAAACTTGGCGTCAGCAGCAATAGCACCCCCAACGTCCCCCCTGCCATCGTTTCTTAGCCACATAATGAAGCCGAAAACATAATTTATACGCACGTGCGTTGCTTTTTTGCCGAAAATGTGTGTGTGTAAAAATAATGAGAACCACATTTTGTGCCTATAGACGAGAAGCGTAGCATACTTTCCGGGGCGGGACCCTCGTGCGTAGGTGTGTGTTCAATCATTAATTACGGCTCCCGTGTGTGCGTGTGTTTGTGGAGGGGACGCCACTAACACATTAACGTGCCAAAAAGTGCTTCGTTGTGGTTTGCCCGCCCCCAACCACCCCGCAGGCCTATAGACTTTTTGTACGCACTCCAGGGAGCTCGACGGCAAATTGCAATTGTGTGAAAATGAGCCCATTTGTGGAGCGACCAAAGAATTGCCACAAAAGATAGCCCCACCCCAGAAACTGTAGTCATGTTATTGAGATATTTGTGCGGATCGATTGAGCAAACAACGAACTTGATTTGCCTGAAAAATAATAGATAACAGTGGCGAGGCTTATCGGACAATTTATCAAAAACCAACCATTAGCGATAATTTGTAAGCGCCGTCGATCGGGGAATTGAAACACTCGTGTTGAGAGCCCTTACAGTTTGATGAATAATTTCGATATGGTTTGCTTGTTTTCCAACTTACGGCAATTGTAAACAACTATGCTTTCAATCTGATTTGATCAAATTAACATTTTATGCAACCCTTGCCAGAGATACTATAAATTAAGCCTAATCCGCTCATGTTGGCCGGTCGGTTGACATTTATTTTGGGGCCAAGCACACGCCCCTGCGAGCCACTATCTATGGATCTCATCAATCTTTAGTTTGTCAGTTAGATTATTTATGATTTTGCAGGCAAAACAGTGGCAGTGGGCCCGGCCAGTCGAGCAGGACACGTGTCCTGTGGCTGCTATTGTGTTACTTGGCTGGTTGGTAGGTCCCTGCATGGGCTAGAAATCAAAATAATTAATCGTCGACTGGCGCCATTTGTTTATCAGCCGGAAACGGAAGTCACTGCCAAGACAAACAATGGCAAACACGAGTCTATATCCCACTTTTCCCTCACTCCACCCCGCTCCCTCACTCCACCCCGCTCCCTATCTCCCTCTCGCACACACGCACGTGACAATACAAAAGTTTCGATATTATTTGGAAAATGTTAAACAAGCTTAAGGAGACAGGGACATGGAACATGGAACATGGAACATGGGGCAGCAGGAAGCGGGAAGCAAACTGTAAGCGCCTTGTACAAAAACACATGGCGACCGTGTAAAAACACACTAGTCCTGTGTGCCTGTATGCCCTGTGTATGTATGCCTGTATCGCTGTGTGCCGGCGTGTGTGTGTGCGTGAGTGTGTGCCAGTGTGTGCCAGTGTGTGCCAGTGTGGGTGGGCTTATACACAGATATACATAATTAAACACAAACAGCGCTTTGCTGGGTGTTGATATTAGTCAAAGGCAGCGCGGGGGCGGAGAGAAAAAACACAAACATTAGCAGGGTTACCAATATAGTATTCATGTAGTATATATGTACATACGTGTATACACGAAACAGTGTATGTGTGTAGAGGGAATAACGAGATCAATGTGACATTCAAACATGTCAGATATTAACGCGATAACACTTTGAAGCGGGTCAAACGAGGCCAACACGAATTTACATTCTGAGTGGACACAAATTGCAGATATGCCAAGCATATCTATACCCAAAAAGTGGTGAAAAAAAAGCACTACGACTATTAATACCTGGTACTCCAATGTTTGAACTTAATAAGTAGAAAATCTACGAAATACCATAGCTATCTTAACTCCAAATTATGACATCATCCGGCAAAGACGGTGAACATATTTGTTGGCCGTATCTTCATTATTTATCGTCCGATATTTATAAAACTTGGCATGTGGCTAGACATTATAATTTTTAGCCATAAGCAAAAAGATTTATATCTCTTTTTGAAAATTTTTAAGCCAGAAAAGGGCGTTACGTATACGCAACGTGGGTAAATCTCTTAAAGCTGAAAACTTCCTCAAATGGAACACTCTTCATGTGTATTAAATTACTTTATTTTTCTCTTAAAAAAACTTACAAAATATATAAAAATTTCGAAAAAACGAGACTGGATTTCCCAGCGATTGGGCTCTTGATTGCATTGAAAGGAAAGTGGCAGACAGTTTAAAGCATAAATCAATTTGTTCGTCGTGGCAGTGGCATGGAGATGAACGAAACGATTGCGGCTGATTAAAATGTAAATGTAATACTTTAATCAAAGCCCGATGGGATTACAATACAAGAGCTAGACAGCAGCTTGGTGTTTTTATGCTCCTCCCCCTGCTCGGATGACTGGAGTTCCTTTTGAAATATTTTTTTTTTTTTCAGTAGACTGTTTACCCAACATAGTTGGGTTACGACCACCCCGTTTTGGCCAGAGGGTTAATGTAAACAACAGCCAGGACAACTCACTCTCCCGGACGTCTCGGTGGCACAAAAATATGCAAATAAATTGTCGCTTATGTGGCAAGATATTTGCACAGTTTTCCACAGCTTTTTTCTTTTTTTTTTTTTCTTTTTTTTTGTCGTGGCTTGTTTGCCGGCTGTCGGGGGATCTGCGGATATATAATTCACTTTTAAATGCAAAATCAAGCCGCTGTCATTGATAGCTGTCTCAGCAGCTGGAATGGCTGCGGGGAAAGTGGGAAAATGTGGGGCAAAGTCAAGGGGAAAATACCCGTGCACGTTGGCAAATAAATCAGAGGCAGCGCCTCCATGTCGCCCAAGTGGAGATCCTTTTTTCTCGGCGTCGTTTCTTTTCTTCCCCTACGTTTTTCCGGCTCTGTATGGCGGAAAAAGATTTATGCTCAGCGCCTGCTTTATGAGGCAGCGGCTGTCAGGAAAAGTCGCCGACATTAGCATAAAGACGGCACGGCACAAAAACAGCAACCAAGCGAGCGAGGCCGATGGTGCCAACTTAACTTTCGGTTATCAATGCGTGTCCAATCGCCTGTTTGGCTCGTTTCGATTGCCATCCCATTAGGCAGGCTCCTATCTTCTGACCATTGCCCAGAAGATACTCGATACTTTTCAGTTTCGGCTCTTCGGCTCTTTCGGCTCGCCGTATTTAACATTAATATTTATGATTGCTCATCTGTGTATAAATCGATGAGCACTCTTTCCGGGAACCTTGCAGCGGCAGGGCGCAGGCAGTGGAGAGGCATCAACCTTCATTGCTTGCTTATTGCGCTGATTTTATTATTATTTTTATTTGACTTGGCTCTGGCATAAAAAGCAGCCAAGTTGTTGGCTGCTGTTGCTGTGTTGCTGGAACAAAACCCAAAAGAAAACTCATTTTCATGTTCAGCAGCTGCCAGACACACACCGCAATCTTCACCTGCTCCTGCCGGGGAGTTTTCTTCGCCCTTCGTCCTCGTCCTCCTTCTTTTTTTTTGTGTTTCCATTTGATTTTCCAATTCGAGTGGGCCCCCGCCGTCCGTCCCTTTCGCTTTTCCCGCTTTTCTTGCTTTTCAGCTTCATTGAGCGCATTTGTTGCTCCTGTGCTTCATTCTGCCGGCAGTCCCTGCGTTCGTACATCCAAACATGCTCGAATATTGTACAAGTCTGTGGGCGCACTTTCTCCTTTTTCGGCGCGTCGCTTCGTGGCTTTTATTTTGTTTTGATTGCCCGGGCCAGGGATTTGAGCTTTAGCCGGATCCGGATCCGGATACGGATACGGACACGTCCCGGCCCCGCAGCCATGCCCACGCTGTTGCTTATTGTCGTTTTAAATACACCGACATAAAATTCATATTTTTATGCGTCGCTTTTTATTGGCCATGAATGGAAGCCACACTGAGCCAGTGAGCCAGTGTGCCAGTGAGCCGTAGCCAAAAACTGAATCCACCTGGCGTAGTCAGTTGAGCACATCCGTAAATTTGCCCGTAAACCATCCCGAGGCATCCCTACATCCTACATCCTACATCCAACATCCAACATCCTGCCTGCCCCCGCTCAGTTCGATAAATTCCGTTCCTTTTTATTTGCAACTTTTACGTAATACGGTTAATGGAATCTGTTGCATATGTGTGTGCTTCCGGTGGAGTGCGGGCCGCACGCCTTATTCATTATTCGATAAATATTCAGCAGTGAACGCATCCTCGCTCCCGGAACCCAAAGCGGTTCGGAGGCGATTCAATTTGGTAATGGAAATCATAATCGAGAACCAATCGATTTATGGCCCCCAGTACCGTAACCAATTCAATCGATAAGCAGTAACTAGATTAACAAATTAGTCGAGGCACAGCCAGGAATAACAAAAAACAAATAAAAACGATTATAGTCGAGTGTCACAACTATAATTACCTGGTTCTCAGCTTCCATCTGATGTTTAGAATATTATAATGGCATTGAAATTGTGGGGGCAACACATTTTTTTCATTTGCACTGACAGAAGTGGACGCAATCGGCTGTGCGGCTTTTGCAACACTGATAGATATTGACTCTACCAATGCACTGTCAAAATTTAACGATTCTAGAGTTAAAATTATGGACGCCACAGAATTTCGCGGTTTGTGGGGGTGCGGGGGGTGGTAGGCGTTTTTTGAAACAAACCTATGCTAAATTGGCTTTACAAAATTCTGAATATGCTATTAGTTTTTCTCTATCTATTATAGTCTCCAAAATTAAGGCTTTCATACGGATGGACGGACAGACGGACATGGCTATATTGACTCGGCTGTTAAGAATATATACTTTATGGAATCGGAAAAACTTCCTTCTCCCTGTTACATACATTCCGGATATAAATAGGCCTGAATTTATAAAGAATTTGCACGAATATAGTCTATACGAGTAAAGCCCAAACGATTACATTTGTTGATATCCAACCCTTAATTTCCACTTCAAATCAACATTGCAATTTGCAATTATTATTATCGAAATACTTGCAAATTATTGCGATTGCTTTTTGGGGGGATTAAATAATAATTCAGGTAATCAAGCGAACGGCTCTTTGCGCAAATGATTGCCCATGCATGTTTATAGCAGCAATGCCTATCTCATTATCAAATGCCATCGTTAGCCGACATTAATGAGCCATAAAAAGCCCTCTTCATTTGGCTTTTGGCCCTAATTATAGCTCTGTCTGTCAATTTAGTGGAAAAATCACAGAGGCCTTTTAAAATTTGTGCGTGTGGCAAGCGAAACATTTGGCTGTGCATTTGCATGTCCGGCAAACTGACTGGCGGGCGGAGCGCTGTTAATGGAATTTCTGCAATTGGATTCTCGCAACGACTGCCGGCGAGTTAATTCAATCAATTTTTGCCAGAGACTCCGGTAGAAATTCGAAGTCGAATCAAATTAAATGTACGCCTTATTCGATTTTATTGAATTTTAACCGCAGAAGCGTCGGCGCTTGCCTGCGAATTTCAGTTGCAAATTATTACGCATACGCCGGGTGGACGGACGCCTGCCGCGCGATTCGTTCAATCAACGTTGGCGGCACTCTTAAGTAATGAGAACCCCGCCGTCCCGCCGCCACGCTCCATCTTGGCCTTCACCATTGCCATCGCCTCATTGGCGGCCCCCAGCATCTGTGTTAAATAATACAAGAATTTCCCGAGTGAAAATGTGAACGTGAAAGGTGGAAAGTGGAAAAAGGAAAGTACGAGCAGTGGCAAGTGGAAGCCAGCTCAGGTAAAAGCTGACAGGCTGCCAAAGAAGGCGAGTGCAGGAAATGGAAGGCATTCAAGCCAAGGCTGCGGCCGTGTCGCATCGATATTGTAAATTACTTTTTGCCGCTGACATTGAGAGCTCCACCGCCCACCCCGCTTCCAAGGAGAGCTGCCCCAGGGGCCACTGCAAATCCTTGGCCAACAAAATCACAGAATTATGCTGATTTAATGCTGCTGGGGAATATGCGGCCAACTAATCGCCGTCTAGTTGGGCAGCCCCCGTAAAGCAACACTGATAGAGATATAAATATCCACAGCTTCGGCTCGGGGCTAACCCCATGAATTTTTATGCAAATTCTTTTGGGTTCAACTTGTTGATGCCGGTGGCGTGGCAGCATGGCAGCATGGCAGCGTGTCAGCGTGGCTGCCCAGGCACACACTCAGCCTTTTGCACAAATTAAACAAATAAGACAACAAGGGACAACACAACACACAGGGCTCTAATTCGATTTCCTGTTGCCAACTTCGGAAATGACAACGACATGTAAATACTTTTGCCCGCACCCGCAAAATGCCAGGAACCAAAAAATGAAATAAATAAAAAAACAGAAAAAGAAACGAATTTTCAGTTGTTGACAAAAAACCAAAAAAAAAAAAGACGACGACAACAGCCCGAGGGGCAGAGGCGAAAAGTTTTCTTCACCCGCCCCGCCCGGGCATCGAATGAATTTTCATTCAATTATCTTGAACATTTGCCCGAAACTCTGGCCCCCAACCTCTCGGCATCGGTTTGTTTGTTCGTTCGTTTGTTTGTTTGTTGGCTCCGTCTGGGGACCGAAACTAGCCCCAAACCGCTCTGCTGCGTTTGCCTTGGCAAGGCCCGGAGTTTCGGCTCCGACTCCAGCTTCGGGCTCCGGGCATCGAGCACGTTGGGGCCATTGTCTTGGCTGGAAATTCATAGCCGCTCTGTTTCAATTTTCGGTCAGCGCAGGTCCTGCCCGTTTTATCTGACTCCGTGTATCCTGTGCCGTGCCGTGCCGTGCCGTGCCTTGCCGTGCCGTGCTCTGGGCTGCTGTGCCATAAAATTTCATTTTATCAAACAATGAAAACGTGTCGCACTCACACTCACACTCGCCCTCACACTCGCCCTCAAGGTGCGCACACACCGGCTCCCTGGCTCCCTGGCTCCCTGTGTACTCCGTATACATACTCGTATCTCCCCGGTCCCGGTAATGTCTTTAAAATGGACTGCTCCTACATAACATATCTCGAATGCGCCGGCATGGAGTTTGTTAGGGAAATCATCTGTCGCAGCTTCTAGGGCAGTTAATGGTGCGATTTGTCGTATATAGTATATACGAGTATCCAGGCCGGGGATTTGGGGGGGGGCGTTTTTTATTGCCGCTCGGTCCTCGGTCCGCCTGCTCTTGATAATTTTCAATTAAACTTGCCCTCTGTTCGCATTTGGCTTCCTCTGTCTGTTTTGTCAGTTGACGCAATTTTTGGTTTTTAATTGGCCGTCGTTCAGGTCAGCGGCCAGGCGTCGTCAACCTTTGAAAATGCCAAATAATTTACTTGGCCGCCAACCCCCCCGACGCGTCGGGCCCTTGTTATTTCCGCAGCGCCGGCCGCTGATTAGGCCCAAAAGTACGCCTCTTGAAAAACTTGCCTAATTGCCCGTTCCCGGGCGGGCAGGCAGGCAGGCAGACGGGCAGACGGGCAGACAGGCAGGCAGGCAGTGGCATGGCAAAGTTTTGCGCGCTCGTAAAAAGAAATGGCCGGCAAATGAAAAGGCGGCGAGAAAATGTGGCAGTTAAATTCGCAAATTGAGCCGAATGAATAAGTAAGTAGGTGCAGAGCAGAGCTCAGCGAGGAGGGGCACCAGAATTGCATTGGATCGTGCCAGTGCTATACAAAGTGTACTACATTTACCCTGCTTTATTATCCCTTTAATTTGATTAGTTCTGGCCTTGATTTGAATCTTTCGTAGACGGGTTATGCACGTAAAACCATGCCGATTGCATTCCATATTTGCACGGATACAAAAGTATCCATAAAACTTCGCTGTGCACACAACCTTCAACTGTTGGATTCAGCAAAGTTTGTGGCCACACAAAAAGGAAAAATGTATGCATGTGCGTATTTTGCTGAAATTTGAAATGGCCGGGGGAAGCCATCACATACCCTTGGCCGACCATCTTTGCCGGTTCTGGAGTGTCGGTCGTTTTAACCCAGTTTCCGTGGCCATCATAAAAAGCAGAGCGTAGGCTACCCCGAAAGCCCCAACCCCAACCCCAACCCTGAGTTGTATGACAATTAAGCTTAGAGTCCGAAAGCCGGGCCATCTCTATGAATAACCGAAAGCAAACACACAGGGCCGAATGTGCTGAGCACTGCAGCCCCGGAGATACAAGATATCGTACCGAGTCACCGAGTCCCAGGATCAGTGGTGAGCAGTGGCCAGCGAGTGAGCAGTGGCCACCACTGCATCTTGTCCAATTTGTGACAGTCGCCACTGCTGGCGACACATGACAGGACCTAAGCCAGAGCCAGGAGAGCGACAGCGACTGCGAATGCGAATGCGAACTTGGAGGCTGAGACTCAAGTTGCTCACCTTGAGACCCGCTCGCAACATGACAACTGTCAGGCCAGGGCCCCAGCATTTTGACCCGGACCAAAACAAAAACGGCCGTCCCACAAAAGACGGCCCCAAAAACACACCCCACACTTTTGACCTTTGCCGGAGAACAGAGCAAGGCAGAGCGGGACAGAACAGAACAGAGCAGAGCAGAGCAGAGCATAGTAGAATAGAACAACGCAAGAACAACATGGCCAAGCACTTGTCTACCCTTTTGGCCTCGTCATTGTTTGCCCCCAGGCCCCAAACTGGCAATAAACTTGTCTATTTTAGCACATGCCACAAAAGCAGATGAACAGAGATGGGCATAGACATAAAGGGCGAACGGGGTGAAACTATGCCAAGATATTCTCGAGCTGTTTTTAGAGCATTCTCATTTCTTTTGTTCGGTGCGGCAAGCTCAATTTGAATTAAATTCAATTTTTTGTCCGCCCCTGCAACTTCAAGGTTGCTGCCAACTTGCAACAGCAGCAGCATCAGCAGCAGCAGCAGCAGCATCAGCAACAAACGGACAACAGCCTTTTTGCATTTGCCAGCGGCCATTAGGCAGCTCCCCTGGCCCATTTGCCACCTCCGCCTCACCTTTCACCCCTCCCCTACCTCGCCTACCCGCCACGTGCATCCCTCGTCGTCCAGCTCGCCAAGTTTGAACAGATCCCACGCTCGACTGCTGGCCTGATTTCCCCCTGCCGAGCTCTTATACTTTTCCTTCGCTCTGGCCCATTTTCCTGCTGACTTCCCTTCCCTTTGTACGAGTATACCCTGCGAGCAGGCATGATTACTACGAGTACATATTTTTGATTTGTGTGTGTTCCATCGTTGAACATACCTGTTGATCTGATCAAACTGGGCTGGGGACAGCCCAACTGTTTATTGTCCGCTTGTCCGTTTGTATTTTGCATCAATGGGGCTTTAGAAATGCGTGCTGCATTCACTCTACACAATTTTATTTAAAAATTGGGTATCAAAAATAATATTTTGCTCTTTGTTTGTTGATTTTTCTCTCAATTTGATTGCTAGTTTGTCCGCTTGTCCGTAAGATTCAATAGTTTTCGCTTGGCCTAATTAACTTATTTTGTAACGACATGTTTGTATTTAACGTATTACTCATTTGATATATGCTTCACTCTATCTGTTTGTTGTAGGTAAATTAAACGCCTGATTGTCCGTTTGACCGTTTAAAAATCAAGGAGTTTTTGCCCGTAATTTGTTGATTTTTCAGAAACTCTCAATTCGATTGCTAGTTTGTCCTTTTGTCCGTAAGATTCAATAATCTTTGCTTGGTTAAATAACGCCATGATTTCTATTTAACATATTACTCATTTGATATATGCTTTGCCCCATCTGCTTGTTTGTCCGTTTGTCCGTTAGTGTCTGTGGTTATTTTTGAACATTTTTATTTATTATAGAGCATTAAAAAGCCAACACTTGGCGGGGCTGCCACGCCGCATTCCTACTTGATTCTTTTTGTGCAGCAGAAGCTTTCAATCTTTCTGTTTGCGTTTTTGGGGGCCGAGATGAAAAGGCGTTCCACAGAGCTGCCTCGCAATTAAGAAATTTGTCAGTTCGCTCGCCGGCAAACGAATTGAAACGCAATGGAAATGCAATGGCAACGAAATAAGATCAAATAAAATGAAACGAAACGAAATGAATGCAATGGAATGCCTTCAATTGAACTGAACAGAAAGCTGCGGCACGGGGGCGCCAGAACACTGCGAACCGGTTGCTGGTCTAATGAGCGCATAATTAAGGCCGTCAAAACGATGACGATTTTCCAAGTTGTGTTAAAGGTTGTTGCAGGGCTAAAAAGCAACAAACAAAAAAAAAACAGAAAAAACAGATAAATCTGAAAAACTGAATGATGATGATGTGGCGGCGACTGGGAGGCCTGCTGTGTGCCATGTTTTGGGGTGGTGTTGTGTGGTGCGGTGTGGTGCGGTGTGGTGCGGTGTGGTGCGGTGTGGTGTCGTTGTCCTCAAACTGGGACGAAGCCAACTTTTGCTCTGCTATCTGCCGCACTTCCTGTTTCCTGTGACACTTCCCCGTGCATCCCCGCATCCCCCAACAACGCCGACAACAACAGCTTCCTGTACATCGTCTATGCCATTATGGCCACTTGAGTTGATGCCAAAGCTGCCATTTGTTTCCCCCGCCATCCCGCCCTCCCACCAAGCGTCTCCACCTCGCCATAAATGTTTTGTTTAGCTCGTCCTGCTCCTGCTCCCGCTCCTGCTCCTGCTCCTGGCCTTTATATCTATATTTTTTGCAGCTCCTGCTCCTGCATTAGATGTCATTTTTCGGCTTCTTGAGCGCACAAGTTGGCACGATTTATGTGCAACTGCGACAACAGCAACAGCAGCTCCGGCTAAGAGCAGTCATATCGGCTAAGTGCATTTGGCCGTTTTGCATATTTGGCACTGGACCCGCATGCACAGCGGAAAATGGCTCGACCCAGCCAGTTAGTGTGGCTCATTTTCGCCGATTATTCTCAGCCAGATTTGGGCGTCATGGGTATGCCATGTGTATATAACATACAGTGATGTAAACAAGTTCCAATCAATATATATTTCTTCATGTGCTGGAGGTGAGTCCTTGAAATAGACCAGACCACCTGTGACACTTTGATTCGTCCTTCCTGTTCCTTTCCCCTGCACTGCGATCCGATGGCAAGCGAAAGGATCCTTTTGTTGGCTCCGGCTGCTTGTTGCATTTTCTGGCTTGCAAGCATCCTGAATGGTCGTCCCATCCCGCTCCACTGGCTCCGCCCGCAGCTTAAATTACACACTTCCGCCTCCTTCCTTCCTGCCTGCCATGTCCTGCCTGCCACGTCCTGCCCTTTCACTCCAGTTAAGCTCAATTCAGTTGAGTTTAGTTTAGTTTGGTTTGGTTTGGTTTGGTTTGGTTTGGGTTTTGTTCCGTTCCGTGCAGGCCGCTCCACATCCTAAACGGGTTTGTCAGCTCGCCTGCATACATCCGGCACTCAGCTGGCCATGTTGGGCATTGTGGCCATTTAGCCGCCGACCATCTGGCCGCAAAACTTATGTTTATTAAATGGCCGGATCCAGGGGGGGAGCCCTCAATGTGGCCCCCGGTTCCGTAATTATTGGTAATTAAAACGGGGCCCTGCCAGTCCACTCATTTCCGATTGCCCAACTAATTTAGCGATTTATTATTTGTTCGTGGCAGCAGCACAAAATACTCGTATACGGACATTATTATTCCACAACACACTCGTACAATTACTGATTAGTTTCGACTCTCGTTTTCTTTGGAATTCCAGAGATTTGTGCTTTTTTTTTATCACCTAATCATGCAAAATTGTTAGACATTGTGGTGTGTAGTATCAGAAACTAATATAATTAAACATAAGCAATGTAATATCTGAGTAAATCTGCCTGGCATTATTTCGAGATTATGATGTTCCATCCTAGAAAGCCAATCTCATTGCCAATTTGTTTATGCCTCGACCATGGGATGCTGCCCACTAAAACTTTATGGTATTCTTGATTCTGGGAACGTGACTGGCTCCGCTGCACCACCGCAACCTGTTGTTTGGCAGCCACTCAACTGGCTCGTGGCAATTTATGAAACTGCGCCACGCAATCGCAGGGAAGCCGGCCAATCCCATGCAATCCAATCCGATCCAATGGCCCCTCATCTTGGCAAGCTGCTTGAAACTTTTCCGGCTGCACTTCCACTTGCACCGTCACCGCCAGCGCCACCGCCAGCGCCACTGTGTACAAGTTTCCTCCAACGCACCATCCGATAATAAACCACCGAACAGCAAAGTTTTGGCTCTTAGCTCAAAGTTTCGTAGGTGGCCGGGAGAGGCGGGCCACCTCTGGTTTTCTGGTTTTTGTGCCAAAAATTAATTAGGCTAATTAAAACGCTGGCTGCTTGCTGCTTGCTGACTGCCACTGCCACTGCCACTGGCATTGGCATTGGCATTGGGTGCCCCGGATTATTTTCGGCGACGGGTGCGTGGAAAACTTCAAGTTCAAAGTTTGGATCCTTGCCTTTTCTTTGCCTCTGTTTGGGCGGTCGGGCGGTCGGGCGGTCGGTTGGCGCACACTTGATTGAATGAAAACTTTGCCACCTGTCGAGGCGCAGAAAAAGGAAAAATTAATTAACCTCGCCCTTGCCGGACGAGAGGGCGACTGCTGCCTGCAATGCCACTTCGCGGAACTTTTGCTTGTCCGTGAAACAATTGGCAAAACTCGAAATATAATTAAGCTGTTTTGTCGGACAGTTGTCATTGCTTTTTCCTTTCCATTTCCCAGTTTGCCAGTTTCCCTCTCTGCCTGGTTTTTCGGTTTTCCCGCTGTCCCGGCTTTCCCTTCCCCTTCTGGGCTGCTCAATTTGCCTCGGGCCCTGAAATCAATTAGCGCAAGTTGGTGGCGGCTACGGGATCGGGATCGGAATCGGAATCCACGATGGCCACGGGCCATTTGCCATTTGGAATTTGCACAACTGCCAACTGCGAAAAGTTGTCATCCTCGTCCTGGTCCACGTCCACGTCCACATCCACGTCCACGCATGTCCTGCGGCTTCTTGGGCCTCCGGTTTCGGTTGCCACGCTCTCAAATTTGGACCCGGACTTGTCGTTTTGTAGGTGTCGCCGTCGCCGTCGCCGTCGCCATGGCCATTGCCATTGCCATTGCCGGGCGCTCTGTTGTGTCACACTTTTTGGGGGCAAACGTGTCCCCGCAGTTGGAGGACGGGACCGACGACCCGGCGGCAGCTGACTCTCGGTTTCATTAGCAGAAGCACACAAACGAACAGACGAACAAACGAATGCCACACAACCGCGGGGCCACTTTTCACAAAGTTTGCGCTCCGCCGTGGCAGCCATTTAATGCAGCATCATTTCTGTAAGTTTGTGGCAGCTCGGATAATTGCTTTGCCGTTTATTCTTTTGCTTTCGACAGCTGAATATCGCACAGCCAGCACTGCTGGCGAATATTTAATTTATTTGCCATCATTATCACAAAGACAGAGCGCCGCGCAAATTGATGGGTAATTATGGGTAACTGTCCCCACATTCAGTGCTCTGAAATTGTCATATTAATTAAAATGGGTTCGCATTTAAAACGCAACTGACACCTTTGATACGAGTATTCCGCGATGGCAACGCATTTTCAACTCGATCTAAATGCAGTATTCTGCGCTTGGAAACCTTGGTTTTCCAAATGCCTTTTGCAGCTCAAATCCTTCATGCTTCGATGGCTTTGGCTGCTGGCTTTAAAAGATTTCGAAAGTAAGCCCTTGAATGCTGTTAATGAATCGGTTACGCTGCTGCGTCTGCACTTCAGTCCAAAGCGCCTGCAAATGGCAAAGGTCAAGTGCACTGACTGCGAAGCGATTCGCTGCAAATTTCGAGTCACCTGCTCACCTGCCTCCTACGTCCTGCCTCCTGCCTCCTGCATCCTTCTGCTTTTCGGCATCGGATTGCTAAATGCCTTCATTAAAAGTGCCGAGTGCGCAGAGTGCTTCCAGAAAGCATCCAGCGACTCCACCGACCTCCACCAAGTGGGCGTGGCAGTGGCAGGGCCAGAGGCAGAGGCAACAAGAAAGGCACGCAGCAGCACAAAAGCAGCTAAAAGTGCTTCAGGAGGCACAATCACAGGCGGGTGGGTGTCTGTGCAACGCGCCAGAAAGGAAAAATAAAACCTCTCGAGACCCGAGAAATGCTAGCGAGGAACCTCTGATTTATGGCCCGATGGATTGTTTGCTTGACTATGGCAACTAAACTGTTATAAAGCAGAGGGATCAAGCAATTTCTTGCACATATGGAAAATACCAAAAATATACCAGAACAATATTATCAGGCAGCTGGCGACTGGCACTCAACATGTCCTGACAATTACTTGAAATTAGAAAATAAATACAAAAACATTTCAGATAGTCAAAACAATAGTTATCTCAAGGGAAGACACCACGATGGTCCGTCTTTGGACGTATTTTAAAATGCAATTATAGACATATTTGGTAGGACCGCTTGTCCTAAACAGTTTGCAAACATAACAAGTAGAAACGCTGTAGTCGAGATTCCTCGACAACGAGATACCATGTACCTCTCTTGCCGTTGCCGTGGGAAGGGGTGGGTAAAACTTTAATTGGTCATATCTTTTATATTTATTGTCCGATCTGAACGTAATTTTGCATGCGCGTCTTAAACAATCAATATTTTACAGACTTAAAATTAAGTCTCTAGCTTTTATCATTTTGGAGATATCGATTTTTTTTGCGAATACGAAGGCGGAAAGGGGCGTGGCAAAAATCTGGAAATGGCATTATCTGCATAATAGTTAAACGGTCCCAATGCAAAAAGAAACAGGTCTTTAGCTCTTATTTTGTCCAAGTTATCGAAGAAAATACAGTTTTATGCAAATTACGAAGGCGGAAAGGGGCGTGGCAAAAATTTGAAATAAACTCGACCTGCGTACACATATAACGGACCTAAAGCAAAAAGAATTACACCTCTAGCTCTTACCATCTCCGAGAACGACGTGTTCATACATACAGACGGACGGACAGACGGACGGACAGACGGACAGACAGACGGACAGACGGACAGACGGACAGACGGACATGGCTAGATCGACTCGGCTGTTGATGCTGATCAAGAATATATATACTTTATAGGGTCGGAAACGTTTCCTTCTCCCTGTTACATACTTTGCACAAACTTAATATACCATTTGTACCTTAAGGTACATGGTATAAAAACAAAACTTAGTTGGCTATAATAAGCCAACTTCTTGGTCACAAGAATGCTTGCTCCACCCACTATATATAAAGGTTTATGTGTAGATTTGCAAACATGAATAAACGTAATTGGTGTAGGAAAACTACGTGGGGGGGAAGCTAATGAATAGTTGGGTAATTATTGTGATACACTCGCATGTAGTACCGAGCACTTGAAATAACCTCATATTGCGTGCAGAGTCGAAAAGGCCCCCGAAACAGGGGCCTCCTCAGGCCCTGACTTTGACTGGAAGCCCGGACTGCTTTCCTCGGTGCTTTCCTCGGTGCATGTGTGCCAGTTGCATTAGTTTGGCTGACATTGCTTTGTGCCGTGACCCTCGGGGAGGGGAGGAGGAGATGGCCTGGTGCGCCTAGTGACTGGGAGGGATCACAACTGCGACGGCGACTGGGACTGGGACTGGGACGTATGTGGGCGCTCCTCGGGCTCCGCTGGCGGTGTGTGCTTTTATGCATTGCTCAGTGCGCAACATTTCTAAGCCAACTGACAACATCAAGAGCCCTGCTACCTTTTGTGACCCGGCCCCCTCGCAGCTGGGTAACCCTTTCGGGGCAATTCAGCAGCAACAGAAGCAGCAGCAACAGCAGCAGCAGCAGCAAGTTGGCTGTGTCGCGCACCGTAAAATAGGCAAAACACTTGTGGGGATGCAGGCATGCGGGCTGCCAAAGGGTGGCCATCTGTTGATGCAACCGAGCAGCAAGGGCCCGGGGAACAGAGCAGCTGCCATTACAATCTCAAGGCCGACAACTGTCGACTAGGCTACACGTGAGCCCCACAACCACCTGGCACCACCCACAGAACTCCCTGGCCCCACAAAAAATGGAAATGGAAACATGCGAAGACAGGCTGTTCGTGATTGGATTGGAGACGCGGGGATCACGATTTTGTTGCCAAATTCCGAGTGTTTCAAGGCTGTCACGTTGCCAATGGCCCAACACCGGAGTTGATCAACAAAGTGTAACCAAAGTATTCGCACAAACGCCAAGTTAAAGCCCTTTAGCAGATCAATAAAGCCATTTGACATGCCAGGTGTTTGCCTTACATTTTGTTGCCAGAAACAGCAATCCAATTCGATTTATTAGCCTCACAAGCTGAAAGAGTTAACTGGCATATCTTGTTGTCATTTTAATTACCAATTACCAATTACCAATTACTAATGCCCGGCTAATTGAAATTCTGCCATCCAAAGAATGTTGCAAGGCAATCGGACCTGCCCCAAGTGCCGTGTCAATGGCCAAATTAATTGGCCCACAAATGCACATAGAAATGCATCGGTGGGCCTTCGGCCGGAATTCCCAGCTGAGAGCACATCGCACATCAATTAGATGATCGCAGCCAGCAATCAAATCAATGCCACAAATGGCCCCCGAGCACAAAAGACCGCTGTCCGGAGTCCAGAGTCCAGAGTGGCTCTCGCTGGTGTGGCCTGACTGAATGATGTGATGTGTTGGTGTGGCCGGGAGCAGCACAGCCACAGCCACAGTCGGGATGCGGACTAACTGGCATTCTGCCGGTCAGGTGCATTTATCAATTTAACCGAGCCCCGCAGCCCTTGCTGCCAACAAAGGCAACAGGCAACAATGGCAGCCCAGTGGCCACTGGCCAGGTAACCGGTAACCGGTAGCCAGGAGACACGATATGACACGGCGAAGGCAACAGAGACAACAGCAGTTTAGGCCAAACAATGGCGGCTAACAAACTAAAGACGGAACGACGATGGCCAAAACAGGCAACACAGGATGCGTACACTGTGACATGAGACTTTGGCCACTTTAAAGCACTTGTAAATTATCCAAGAACTGGTAGAAATTACTATCATTGTTTCTTTGATTTGTGTCTGAAACGTTAACAAATCTAGGCAACTGCTAAATTCTGGTAAAGATGGCAAACCAACTGCCCAAAACCTGAAAGTTCAAAGATTTTGCAAGATTTTTCCAGACCGATCTGGCTTAGTTTTCGGTGCAGAAGCTCACTTCCGGCAGTTTGGCAGGCACTCGGCGCACTTGCAATTGTTTGCGACAACAATGGGCGGCTCCTCTGTCGCCTTGAATCTTTATAACTGTAACTGCTGCTGCTCTGGCCGGTCCACCTGGGCCACAGAATCCGAATCGGAATCCGAATCGGGCGAGACAATGGCCAATTGCAGACCTGCCCCAGCGAACGTTGTAATTAATGCCTCGGGGCCCACCCTGGTCTGGTCTGGGACCTGGCATCCAAGTTTTTGGGCATCCAAGATCTTGGGGCCGGGAGACAATGGAAAAGGCCTGCCCGGCCGGCAGACGGGAAAAGGTAAAGTAACGACACAAAGCCAAACCAGGCAAACCAGCCAAGCCAGCCAAGGTTTGTCCATCACTGGGAGCTGGGAAACGTCGAGAATGAAATGTTTTATTTAAACCGAAACAGGCGAGCAGACTTGCGAACAACAAATGCAGTCGGATTATTTTTGCATATAGAAGCGGGGGAGTACATATGTATGTACACAAGTATGTACACGAATCGAGCTAGTACAAGTACATAAAGGCATTGCAGTGGTGGAGTTGGAAGGAGTTGGAGGAAGGAGCAGGTGAAAATCGATAGGCAATGAGATTATACTAAAATGGTTTGCATTCAATTAATGATAATGCATGGGGAAATAAACAAAAATTCTAATTAATTTGACCCAAGCACGAAGGCAAATATTTGCCAGGCTTTATGGCAAATTAAATCATATTTTCCGCTGTTGTTTAAATTATATTTACGATTTGTGGCAATTTGTGGCTCCATTTGTGCCTTAAACTATGAAATGCCAACACTAAATTGCTGTTTTTAGGCTTTTTGGTAGCCCCAAAGTGTCTGGACCTGTCAGACGAGGTGAGAATCGAAGTGCAATAAAATGCCAAGGGAAGTGGTGCAAGGCGCTTGCCATTTGCAGGCCGTTTGGGCCGGGAAATCGATAATCGCCCGATTGAATATCACGTATACGCCACATTGGCCACACAACTGTTGACAAAACTACTGGCACTTCTCCGCCTGCAATGCCTGCACCGCCGCCCCTCTGATGTTTGTGTTTTTCGGAAATAAATCAGAATTTAATTGGAATCTAATGCGAAAGCCGCTGGCCAGTGCGGCAGCAGAGCAGCAGCAGCAGCAGCAGCAGCAGCAATATCGGCAGCAATGCATATTTAATGGATTCAGCACTATAATGACATTATTTCGATGCTAATTACAGCTAACCAAAATGTGCACAAAAACCCCAGAGCCACGAATTTAATTTTCGGCAAAATGTTTTGCCACTCGGGGCGATTCAGTGGTCGCCTGCTCACTTTCTCGTCCCATTTGGCAATCAATAAATCTAATGAAAATTTCTTCGCCTCGGCCTGTCAGCAAATCGAACTTGTCCACTTGTCCACTTGTCCACACTGGGCGAAAAACTTTGTGTGGACGTCCGTCCGATGGGGCTTAAGTGGCGATTTGAAAAATGTGACATCCGCTCGATGTCGCGAAGGGAAAAAGTAATTTATGGCTAAGAGGATTTAAAGGTATTTGTAGCGAGCCACGAAAAGGGCACTCGAAAATAATAACTTTGCCGAACCGAACGTGGCAGCTTTTTAAGTGATTGCTTCAGCGCCAATTGATCAATTCGCGGTGCCGGTGGCGAGGATTTCTCTCGGTGCATGGCCATGTCCTTGCCGGTGCCGGACCCTCCGGCTTAGCGTGCAATTCAATTAAAGTTGCATAAGGCCATCGGACAATGGCTTCGCGCCGGACTTGGCCAAGTGAAATGTTCACTTTGATTTACCCACCGCAGCCCCCGGCCCCTGGCTCCCAGCCCCGCAGCCCGCAGCCCGCAACCCTCTGAACGCTTTTCCACTTTTGTGACAAGAATGAATGAACAATGGCTCTCGTGTCCTTGGCAGCGGCAAAGGATTGGACGGGCAGCGGGTCTCCGCCGGGCAAATATTGGGATGAAAATTACCGAGGAGCGACGCGTCGGTTGTGTGGGACAGTGAAAGGCGCCGCTCTCATATTAAATTACCAAGTGGCAAGTCAATTGGCATATGTCAGCGTGCCACAAAGCGTGCAGCACTCGCTCGCTCAGTTGCCACAGTTGCGCCGCAGTTGCCAAGTTAAATGAAGTCAAAAATGTAAATTTCATTTCGAGGCAGCTGCAAGCCCGAAGAATTCCCCAACCGGAGGCACACACACACACCGCAGAAAGACGCAATTAGAAGGCACTGTGTGTGTAGAGGGGGGGAGGGGGCGGGATGAAGGCCCTAGAATGTGGGCGTGGCAGTTGGCGTTGCCAAATTACAGCCAGCAGCTGTTGCGCCACTCAGAGGACTTTGTCTACGTCCCACGACAGCCGCAATCATCTCCGCCAGCCAGCCAGCCAGTTCCTCAACGATTCCAGGGCACTGAGGGCAAAACATCTTGTATTCTTGGCAAACACAATAATCTTGGTTTATTTTAGCTTATAGCAGCATTTAAATTGGATTTCTTTCGGCCAAAATGTGTTGCATTTATAAGATATCGATAAAGAACTCATGAAAGGGAAACCCGTATATTTTTAGATATATTCAACTACAAAGAATTGGTTTCCGTTCACTCTAAGTTCCCGATTTCTAATTTCCAATGAAAAAGTATACAAAGTATACTTTCGACCCCAATATTATTAATCAGATTTATAGAATACAAAAATCTATAAAATTACATAATTTGTTTCTGCTTCCAATCAAGGTTAACTTTTTATTTCAAGCTCAATTTGTATTCCTTGGTATTCAATAAATTTGCTCACGATATATGGATGAAAAGCTAAAATTGAGTGGGCCAAATAAATGTATTAAAATGCCGAACGACAGGCAAATTTCTTGCGGTGTCCCAGCAACATGTGTTTCCATCTTCTGCCCCTCAGCCCCGCCGCACTTTGGCTCCAAAACTTTGGCAACTGAAGGAACGAAGAAAAAAGAAAAGGGGAAAAGAAAAACTCGGGGAATGAAAGCAAAATGAATTTCCCGGGGAAAATCTAGGAAAACGCATTCTGCGCGAAACAGCAAGTAAATGACAAAAGACATAATTTCATAATTAAGTGCACAAGACGAGGCGAGGACCGGGGCCAGACAGGCAGCTATCGACAGGACGAAGGAACATTTCCTTTGTTTTGTGGGCCATTAGCAAGTGGACTAATGATCTACCGAAGCCGGCGAGTATCTGGCTCCGTCTCCGTCTCCGTCGCCGTCTCCGCCCCTGCGTCTCCTTGGTCCTGTTCCCGGCTCAGTCCGTAATTAATGACAAGCGCCATGGGGACACGAGCGCAGGGCGACGGCCACCGGGGCAGGGAAACTTTTCCGGCAAACACTGGGAAATGAGGCAATTTCCCCAACTCGCAAGTTTCTGCCACGGCCTCCCCAAGTTCATTTCTTCAGTCTGTCAAATAGAGATTCGGTAATTGTCTGGAGGAGGGGTGTCTATAATTGTGGCCATGATATATGTACGCCCGCGCCATAAATCTGTACTGTTCAGATATGGCATTTTAATTACAGCCACCCGAGCTGTTTGTCATGGGGAATACCGATTTGACCGAATCACTGGCGGCCTATTTGTGACTTATTTTCAATATAAATACAACTCGTACTTGGTCACCCTAAGCCCTGATTATCCCCGGCCCATGAGGCAATTTCTATGATATCGCACTGAAAAACAAGCTGGGGCGGCGGCAGGGAAAATGATCAACTTTGAGTGGCGCTGATTGGCGCACATTTAACCGTCCTGCAGGAGGTTAACCTGCCACCAAACAAGGGCCCTGGAAACAGATGAACATCTGCTCTATTCGCCGCTCAATCAACTCGTGTGCGAGTTGATTTCGGCATTTACATTGTTTTCTCCGGTTTATTTTTTTTTCCTGGCTGGCTGGCTGGCTGGCTGTCTGTCTGTCTGTCTGTTTGTCTGTCTGGCTGATGTTTCGATTGGAAAATACATGGAAAGCCCGAGTGCAAGGGTTCGGTGTTGGTTACGGGTCGCAGTGCGATATCGTGGCAGCTGCGTCACGGAAAAAACTCGCAAACTGGCATCATTTTGGCATTTGGCAATAAGCAAATAAATAAATAAATCATTTGTGTTTGGTGTGCATGGCCGGCGATATATATCGCACACAGATCTAGATACCACCAGGAGTTGAATTTCGGGGCAACGGGTGCACAAAACACAAGCTCGTATATATTTATACACACCACTTGAAATTCGGCGACTCGGAAACTCGGAATGGCAGTTGACTGTGTTGACAGCAGGCGGCGCCAACGCGACCAGTGCCGCCGGCTCACATGGCGTATGCTTGATATTGCGCCAGAGTTATGAATTTCGGGTTATTCGTCGTATTCCATGCAAAGTCTGAGCATATTTCATATCTGGCCCACACGCTTTTATGACTCAAACGAGTGGGGGGGACGTACATATCTGTAGTCAAACTATTTTTAGGCATTTAACAAAGCGCCAAGAGAATTTCCATATTTCCATATTTTGCACAGGCCGAAAGTGAAAGCAGGGAAAGTGGCGTATTTTTAAAAGCAATTTGCCCAGTGAGCCACCAGCCAACAGCCAACAGCCAACAGCCACTGGGTTGGCATTGCTGACTGCTTCTGTTTCCTCGACGACGGTGCCTTTCAAGTGTCCATCAACATGTTTGACAAGTGCGCTGATTTGCGCCGCCCCCCGTTGGCCGTCCCCTTGGCCGGAAAAACCGCCCACCCAGAGCGTCCGAATTGTCTGTGTGAGTCATTATTTGGCCATGCTTGCAATTTCCGTCGCCGCCTGCCCCCCCTCTGCCACTGTTCCCCGCCGGAAGTTGTTAGCCGGGCCAGGGCCAGGCGTCGCCATGTTGTTTCACAGTCTTTCCCGGCCCCAATGAATAATGCAACAGTCTCCTCCCGAGGTTGGCTGCTGCTTCCCTGCCCCGCACCTCCCCTGCCCGTGCCAGGTAAAAGGGGAGAAAAAATCCGAATCCACATAGAGGATGGAAAATTTCGAGGCAAAGGCAAACTTTCGCCAATAAAATATTTAAATCGAATACTTTGCCAGATAAGAAGTAAGCCGAGGTGTGCTTTAAACTGCGCACGATGATCGCCCGTCGTGGAAGGGATTATTATCTTAAGCTCTTGGCTCGAGATCCTGCTGCTCCCGAATAAGCTTCCCAGTCCCAGAATTTATTTTGCGACTCCTTAGCCAGCATATTTTCCCACGAAAGAATGACTGACTCAATGTATGCCACCAAACACCACTCTCTTAATTTAATCTAAAGTTGCCGATTAAATGATTTAAAGCTCAGTGAAAGGTGGATTACATAAAGGTACTTACATTTTCCCAGGTCAGCAAAAGTAATGAGCCCTGAAAAGACACAAAAAAAGGTTAGTAATGGTAATTTTTGGTAATTTTTGAGTGGTTTTCTGGGTGGCCTCCCTTAAATCCGCTCCTTTCGGCGCGTAAATGAAACCAAGAACTAGGTAAACATTTCCCGTTTGCGGGACAATTAATCAAATATTTTTTCATTGAAGGGACAAATGTTGGACTAGCCGTTGGCTCGATGTCATATCACATGACCATGGCTATGGATCGGGGCATTTGGGTTTGGGTTTGGGACGCGTTAATGGGCCAACTGACAGGCAGCCAGATGATGAATGACACAGCGGCTGCGGGTTATGCGTGTTCGAGTGTGAGGAGGCATCTGAAAACAAGACGCTATGTTTGCTTTAACTGAAAACATCGTCCACATGCCACCTCCTCCTCCACTCCCACTCCCACTCCCACTCGACTGTGTTCATGGGGCCCGGGCACGAGTATGCATATCTCTGGGTGCTTCGCTTGTCATAAATCGCATTTGCGCATTTGCATTAGATGCAGCTCGTTGGCCGCAATGAGCAACAATGTCAAACTTACTGCCACCATCTGCATGCAAATCTGCATGGGATGCTATGCAAATCCTGTTTCACAGCCACGAGTACGACTATGACTACGACTACGACTACGACTACGACTATGACTATATATAAACAGATAGATGGATGGATGGATGAATGGATGGAGCATTCATGTATGCTCTTGGCTTGAGAGCGGGCCATGGCTGTGCATTTGGCATGGGTTTGGGCTTTTACTTTTTAGACTTTATGGCTTGCGACGGACATAAAATATGAACGGATTAACGCAAACAATGGCACCCAGACCCATACCCATACCCAGACGGGCGGCAAAACTGTCGCGACAACCTCAGTGTGCCATTGCATTTATTTATTATATTGTATTTCCGAATCCATTATTAATGGCATCTCGGGGTTTATAATACTCGTAGATTTATACTGCCATTGTCTGGGGAACCCAACGTTTGTCTTCTGGTTTTATCTTTGCTGAGATCAAAATAATTAAACTCAAGGTGTGTATTTGTTGCGCAGCCAATTAAGAGCAAATCCCTTCGATTATTATTAATAAGAATCGATGGAAATCGTGAACGTTAAGTCCCCAACCAGGGCGCCAGCAAATCCATCCTTTAGTCATAATTAAAGGCATTGATTTTGAACCATCTGGCTGCGTTGCTAATTGGACCGAATGTCATGGCCAATTAGGACCGAGTCCCCGGGGATTGTTATCGATAATAATCGATGGTTCCTTGCAGGTCAATGCGGGTAATCCCCTTGGCCCCTCTCCCCCGCACACATCTCGAGGCCCTCGGAAGTGTCTCGGGTCTGTGGGATTCGCGTGACATCATTGAATTGACATGACGATGACGATGACGCCGCCAACTCTTCATCCCGCAGACTGTGCGTCACTCCGTCAAGGTTTACGGAAGGTGACCCGCCGCCTCGTTCTACTTATCACCTGCCTTTGTTTTACTCTGTCAGCGGTGTTTCCTTTTTCGGATATCTCTCGGTAAACAAACAGCACCCACAGGCGGGCCTCCCTAAGTGAAACCAACCGAAATTCCGGCAACCTTGGGTCTCTATCCAAAGGTAAACAGAGACCTTGAAGTGATTTCCAGAGCGCCTTGTGGGGGGCGCCAACTAATTGCCGAAAAGCAGGGGAAAATTTTGAAAATTCAGATGAAAAGGGTGGAGTTCATCAAAAGCGTGGACGGCGGACCTTACAGTGAACGCTGCAGCGCATAAATCAACAATAAATGCCGGAGACGAAAACAAAAAACGAGCCAACAGCCAGGCGGTCACAAAAAAACGCACCGAAGGAAAAGCAAATTTAATCTTTCGGGGGAAAGGCTTTTTTTTTTTCGACTGCGCTCTGTTTGATTTGCGGAAAGCGTAAGACAGGCGGGAGAGGGGGGGATAGGGGGAAGGGGTTCAG